>MU184442.1:235816-268095 GCA_016904865.1 Pissodes strobi | reverse complement strand
TTTCGGCAAACGGAAAAAAAATCGTATTTTTATATCGACTTAATCTTCATTTTGTCCCATAGGAACCGAAACCTACCTGGAACCTATCTGCTTTTTTTTCGATCGATTTGAAATTCGGCGTGTAGGTAGAGGACCTCAAGGCTGACAAAAAAAGGATCTTCACGAAAAAAAAAACAATATTCTTAGTTTTCGAGAAATCGGCCGTTTAAATTCGAGAACGGTCATAGCTCCAAAACCAAAAAATACATACCATCAAAAATGTGTATTTCGACGGCCTTTAGCCCGTATGTGAGTCGTCGAACTTAAAAAATATATATATTGCCGTTTTTTTCGAAAAAGGATATTTTTTTCAAAAATTATTTTTTTTACCACCATGTATATGCTTTTGAAAATTTGATACTTATTTATGTTAATAACATGTAAATGGACCCCTTTAATCGTTTCCGTAATAAAAACGGATTTTTTTTTTCAAAAATTTTTTCGGAAAAATTCACGGGTAAAGTAATATAAAAAACTCGATATTTTCAATAAATCGGCTATAATTCGAAAATGGTAAGAGTTAGAGGTAAACTTTAAATAGAAAAAAGATGGGCTCGTCAGGTACTATAATATGCCGGATCCAATTTGATTGTACGACGTTTCGTTTTTTTCCAAATCAACCAAACGTGATTTTTAAAGAGATATCTCAAATCGGTTTACGCCAGTATCTACGCCGTCTTAAGGTCGATCGAAAAGCTCCTATAAAGTTTTTCGATAGGAGTTCAAATAAGATAGATATTCGATAAAATGTAATTTTCGTCTCAAAAGCTAGCAATTTTCTTCAGATTTCGGCACGAAATAGGGATCATCTTTTTTATTTCGAATATCTTGTTTTGGGGGCGTTGAGTTCGATTTTCGCATCGAAAAGGTCGTATGAGTTTTTTGTACCGAAATATTTCGAAAAAAGTTGAATTTTTTTAAAAATGTATTGTTGGAAATTTTATTTGTACATTGATGATATGTAAGTGGATCCTTCTAATCGTTTCGGTAATAAAAACGGGGAAAAATTTTGAAAAATATTTTTCGAAAAAAAATAATTTTGAAGTGGGTACTTTAGAGAGGGTGTATTTGGAGGCGCGGAGTTCGAATTTTTGGACTAACAAATCGCACGAGTTTTCTGTTTAGAAATATTTCCAAAATATAGGGGATTTTTGGGGAAAAAAAATTTATTTGTACGTGGGTGACATGTACGTGGATCACTGTGACAGTTTCTGTAATGAAAGCGAAAAAAAATGTTTCAAAAATAATTTTCGAAAAAAATTAATTTTGATGTGGGTATTCTAGAGAAGGGTATTTGGGGGCGCGGAGTTCGAATTTTTGGTCTAAAAAAATCGCATGAGTACGTATATGTAACATGCGCTCGCTTCACACTCAATATGTGCTACATGCTGTTCAGTAGTAGATCAATCAATCGGGTTGCGTGTCGGCCACTTCCGTAAAAATTGTCCTGAATCGCTTTAGGGCGATGTCGCCCGTCCCTAAAGATGTGCTAAGTCGCTATTTTCCATTAGCAGTTGCGACTGTTAATGCGATTTTTTATTCACTGCGAATTTAAACTGCTAATGCTAATTGCGAATAGGCCGTTATGTTGTAAAGTGGGGTTTAATTTTTTAAGGCGTTGGTTATTATTGCATACAATGCGCGATGAGCTGCTTATAGTACGAATGAAGCGTTTTACATATTCATTGCGAGAGTGTTTACCGTGTTACCAATCACACTAAAACTTTATAGAAGAAATAAAAACGGCCGCCCCTAAAAATTGGCCGCCCGAGGCGGCTGCCTCGCCGCCTCACCCCTGGAGACGGGGCTGATGCATGTATCTTTGCATGAAGAGCAGATACGTTTAAATTATTATGTATGTCTCAAGTGATAGATAACTAAATGAATATTTTTTAAAAACCACCATTCTACGTCTAGAAGCAATCAGATAAAATATAATAATATGCCTAAGGTGTCTTTCTTTCCAATAAACCGCAGTATATACTTTTTAGTTTACAGCAAGGGTCTCTGGAGAGAAATTATTGAAAAGCAAATTTAGATAGATAGATAGATAGATAGATAATCGTTTATTTATTCCCATGTAAAACAAAGTTACAAAAAGCCTTCAGGGTACGGACCATGGTCAAAAAAATGGTAATAACAAAATTACAAGAAAATATTTTTTAAATACTAGCGCTGTACATGTTTATAAATAACTGAAAATATTTAGTATAAGTACTGACTGACATAACAATACAAAACAAAAAAATATACTAAGGCATTTCAAAACATTAATTATCATGATATGACAACAAACAAAAAATCTATAACAAAATTAAATTATTTATATCACAGTTATAAAATTCATTTAAACTGTAGAATGCATTTTGACACAGGAACCTTTTTAAAACAATAATAAGTTTATAAACTTTAGTGATTGAAAACTCAACATTCTTTTGCAGATAACTATAATTATATATTTATCACATACTAGATTCGATCTATTTCTAGTGAAATACTCATGATTCAATGTTGAATTTTCAAACAAATCCTCATTATTTCTGACAAACATTATACAATCAAAAACATACATGGAAATTACTGTTAAGATGTTTCTTTCAATAAAAGTATTTCTGCAACTTTCCCTTGGTTTCATCTTAAACACACTTCGCATGCGGGCATCTTTTTTGTAGAATTAAAATTCTTTGGATATCACATGAGTTACCCCAAAAAATTACGCCAAATTTTATACGAGAGTGAATAAAAGCATGATAGGCAGACAGTGCAGCCTCAACACTCACTCTCTCAGTAACAACCCTTAGAGCAAAATATTGCGCAACTTTAGTATTCATAGAATGTATTTTATTTGAGTTAAGACCTAACTGCTGCGAAGATTATGCGTAATTTTTTTTTAATAAGTAAAAATAAAATATCTAATCCATTTTTCAAAACGGTGTCTGCTCGTGTTAAAATTGTCTTTATTTATGATGCTTCAAATGTATATTTCAATATCATGTTTTATTCTGAATAGTCAGATGTATATTATATGCACTCTCACCCATCTAATCTCTATTGGAAGAGGTCAGAAGCAGTTTTCTTCTAATTCTGTAACTTTAATCTAGAATAAGCCTTTGTGAGAAATTGGTAATAAAAATTGCTTCTTAACCCATAATGTATTTCTTTTATCGTCGGGGGAACACAGTGTTGTAGGAACTGTGTCCCCAAACATGAATTTTTATATCAAAATTTCCTTCGGAACAAAATAATAATTCAAATTATTTTATAGCCAATCAAATTAAAAATTGCTTGAAAAAGCATAAAGATGGAATGTAAATAAGTACGATACCCTCAAACTTCAGGCCAACCTTAAAACATGTGCTTTGAAGGGGTGAAAGAAAGATTTTAGCCAAGTAAAGATTGTTTCTACTCTTTTTTTTTGTTTATTCCCAGTAAACTTCAAATTGGCTCCTGTCTGAGACATCTGGTATTTTTCTCAGGTTATGCACAATTTTTTATTATCCTAGTGAAGCCAATAATAGGTAGAAACACGTATTAGTGGTTAGTACTCACATCATTTTTTGGCGATCATGCCCACGGTTATGGGGCTCTAGTGTTGTTTTTTTATCTGGGCTGACCCTTTCGTTTTTGTTGGGCGGCACGAATCTCCGCACAGAATCAAGCAAGAGGACTGAAGGTTCATGGAACTCCACATAGTATCATTAAATTCTACGCACATGACATGAAATCCTAAAATTAATTCAAATGTAATGAAAGTTCCGTCCACGTTTAACACTTCACATTTAGATAAACACTAACCCGAACTTACAAAAGTTAGAAACGATTCGAGTCAACGTGGTAAAGATGATTAACAGTTTCATTATTTTTCAATAAACCGATAACACTGTCCAGAAAGAGAGATACAAGAAGACTAAATTTAGGGCCCCAAGAATCGTATTCCTTTATTTTTGAATAAATAATTCTTGCACAGTAATAAGGCAGCTAAGATACCTAACCTAACTACCTGCGTATTGCCTTTGCAGGCCGATATCCGTATTCGGGTTAATGAGCCTTGTTTTATGACACTTCTATGTTTACATATTTCGCATAGCCCTTTACGTACTTCTTTAGGTTTTCAATATTTCCCGGCTGGTGTTATAGGTTAGGTACCGCCATAGATACACTTGAATGTTGCTTCCAAATAAGGCGTATTCTGTAAATTGTCCTTTGGTTTCTGTCTGAGTACTGTTTTTGAAGTAATCGTTTAATTTGGCTTGTTCAGGACACTTTTTCATTGGTAGTGAATAAGGCTGAGCTGTCTACGCACGTAATGCTCAAAACTGCCTACATTGGGCTATTTAACGCACATTCGGTGATTTTTTTAGATATTTGGCATTTTTCTTGAAAACAGCTGCCAGTGGAAATTTCTGCACGTTTATTTTTGCCGATCCGGTTTTATTTTTCGAGTTATTAGGTTAAATGTGCTATTTTTCAAAATGTTGCTTTGATACACGAGAACTGTCGAAAAAATATTAGCTTTGATGAAATTTTCTAGACTTCTTCTTAGGGTTTTATTTTTTTGCAGACAAATTTTTTTGGGTTACCCTGTACATCTTGTCGCCCCCTGTAATATATTAATTCGAATGATCATCTACCTAACTGCCAGTTATAAACCTAACAATCAACTATTACAATATATGTATTATGCCGGTATGTGTCCTATATTCACTTTTGATGCACGTCCTTTCATCGACGGCTTAGCTCCTAGTCGAACGCTCGCTTAGCAGGCGAGAGACAATTTAATTCAGGATTAACTCATAACAAATCAAAATGGGTAAGTCATCTGATGAATCATCATCACCATACTCGAGATAGAATAACGATTATGTGTCTCACTTAAAAGATAAAACTGCTAAAATGCAGAAAAAGAGCAGACAGAGGAAGAAAATTCCAAGTTGCTTGAAAAACTGTCTGTTCTACAGGTAGTAACTTTAGAGCAGACCGTGGCTCAAAATACCGAATTTAAACAGACCATTGCAGAACAGAGATCTACCATCCAATATTTACAACAATACAGTCCAAAACTAGGTTGGCCAACTGAAAGACCTGACTAACCAAGTTCAATCTCTCACAGAGATAAATAAAGGATTTTTGAAGACGAACGAGCATAATCATTATTTTAATAAGAGTACTAACGAAAACGCCTCAAAAATCACGGAAGAGAGCACCAACTTAGACGAGTCGTTGTCTTCCTCCTCAAAGGAGAGCGTAGACTCGCCTTCTTGTTAAGAAACCTAGGAACGAGAATGGTACTTTGCACTCTGACATTCCTCCAAACATCCCCAAATCCAACAACATACCTAGCTCACATCAAAAAAGATCCCAGAATTCAAATCAATCAGGCCACTGCGGCTACGTCCCCCTCTCAAGCCACTCAAAACGTAGTCTTAATTGTTATCAAAAATCCTCAATTTTGGCCAAAAATCCATGTCGAACTAAAACATTTAAATACGACATCCAAATCACTCCTGCCACCCCTGACGATCACAGGGCAATCACCCCCTTTTGTTACATCACCTGCCCAAAAAATCCCAATTACAGAAGAACCCTACATCCCTCCAAACCTGTTAGGAGTTCTGTTTAACATGCACAAACCACAAAAGCCTGATCACAAAACATCACAAAAACACTAAAAAGACTCAACAAACTCAAAGCACTATTCAAAATATTCAACACACAAACATCAACTCACACCCACAAACTAGCAACATACTCTTCACTCTCTCCATGAGTGAGGATGAGATTGAGGCCAAACTGAATAGAATTCTTATCATAATAAACAAAAATCCTGCATTTCAGCTACTTTCAAGCATAAATGGCAGCTAAACCTACAAATCTGTTCTTGATCAGTTGGAACGCTAATTCACTGCTCCGTGAAAGAATCGATTCGCGAATTTTTTGATTGAGAACAATGTAGACATTGCACTAATCCAAGAAACATATCTCAGATCTTAACCTAATTTAAACACAAAAAACTACGCAATATACAGGAACGATAAACCCGATCCCATAGACGGGGACTGCCATTTTTATTAAGAAAAATATAGAGCATGACACTGTAGTGTCGTAGGCTTCTGACATTTTTGAGTCCACATCACTAACGGACGGTGACATTATAATCCACTCGATATACAAACCACTACAAAAAACCTTCACAGGAATAGAAATCGAAAATTATTTAACTATGCTGCTGCCAGTCATTGCAGCAGCAGATTTCAACTCCAAGCATAGAGCTTGGAGTTGCAAGACCAACAACTCAGTGGGCCTCAATCTCTTATGCAAAACAACTCTATCTGGAAAATAGTCAGGCACTTTCAAGTAAAAAGAAGAGTGCCATCCATGTTCTAACCTCCACGGTCTGAGAGGCATTGCCTACTGGACGCGAAATCACAGACTCACTGGAGTCGCAATTCAGCTTAGGCTGGGGAGCGTAGGACATACACCATGAAGCCGACAGAAAATGAAGAACCAAACGACGAGATACCTCCAACTAATACGCACGAAGTAATATAAATGATCTTAACCTAGAGAGCAAAAAAGCTCCCGGACTAGACAACATCAATAATACAATTCTAAAAAACTTACCAGAACACGCCACGAACAAACTTACAACATTAATCAGTACAGCACTAAAACTGGAAACCGCCAAAATCATCCTAATCTCAAAACCCAACAAAAACCTCACCTTCTCTCAAAACCAGCGACCAATAAGCTTAATCTCCTCCATGAGTAAAATCATGGAGTGTTTAATGCCTGACAGAATCAACAGACATAATCTAACATAACATGCTACCAGATAAACAATCTGGATTCAGGAAAGGCCACTCAACAGACCTACAAGAGGCCAGACTAGTCGAGGAGGCTACGATGGGACTGCAAGAAAGGGCCTCTAGGAGTTGTATTATCTAGACATCGAAAAAGCACTTGATTAAGTCTGGCACAACGCACTAATTTACAAAATTAACAGACTTCATCAGTTTCCAGCAGCATAATACAACTGATAGCCTCATTCTTAAACAACATATTATTCACAGGTCACAGGACAAATAGAGGTAGGAGTCCGTCAAGGCTACCCCCTATTACCTCCATTGTACTAACTACACAGCAGACATACCATCACACCCTTGTACAAAACTACCAATCTACGCAGACGATACCTGTATATACACCACTGACAAACATCATATCGGACTAAAAAGTCCCTTAGACCTCATAACTGAATGGACCGATTATTGGAAAATAGAAATAAACGACAAAACACAAGCAACACTAATTAGCAGAAAACTAAACAGAAACATTACACACCTCAGAACTGACGACACCATCACGAGATATATTTAGGACTGACTATACAGACTCACTTTCAACAAACACATAAACTCCAAGATAGGCCAAATAGTGACAGCCTTACAAGCACTCTCCTCACTGCTGGGCAGAAGGAGCAACGAACCCATTTCTGATTTCAACATCAACTACCACATCCTACCATGAACCACTTCCCACCTTCGTGCCCTATGTAAATTCTGACCCATCTAGCCACGTGCCACTGCTTTTACTAAATATTCATGTTTTATCTATAAATATGGGTTGAAACAGGTTTTCCAATTATCCTTTTTTTATATGAGTCTAAAAACATAAGTCTTTTTAACTTCATGTGTCGAAATAGTCTGTTATTTTCCCACTGATATTTTGAAACCAACCTTGATCATCCATTTTCTAGGCAACGAAAGACAGAATTCATATTCTGGAAATTCACCCTGTATTCTATGAACTGTTTTTGTAGCAACTCGCTTATTCTTTGCATACATCTTGTATATGATATCCCTAATATGATACAACATTCTTATATCAATTTTGGTATTTACGACACCAACTTTTTGCGACATATTTTCTTTTGTATTCGTGTCCATAGGTCTAGATGGGATTTTTAATTTGTAAAACATACTTTGCCCAACTTTTAAGCTTCCGAAGCTTTCATAATTGCCGTGTGTTGATTCGTTTCTTGTTGTGTTCTACTAAATAAATTTTTTTGGAAAAATCTAAAATTCTCCTTTTGACAAATGGGCTACAATATTACATGACACTTGTCAGTTTGACATTATTAACATTCTTGGTAATTTTTGTTTCAGTTTATTCGAGACTTTATTTTAGTAACATAAATAATTTTTTTCCTGTGGTAATATTTGACTAACGGTTACAGACAGCCTGCAAAACACATTCCCATCACAGATAGCGCCTGACGAGTCCTGGGCTTGCGCGCGCATCACAAAGACATGCGTTGTTTAATGTTTACATTTTGTAACGTTGGCATTAAAATGCCTAATATTACAATTCACGCATAGCCATCCGCTCGCTACGGGGGAGCAACCAACAAGAACTAACCAAAACTAACCCAAGGAATGCCCAAAAGCAGGAAAACACTTTTTACAAACGTAACTTTAAAAGAAAAACATATCTTGCCACTGGAATCGAACCCTGGACCGACGTGTCAGAAACGTAGCATCTAAGCCACGAGGCGCGTTGAAAGCAATTCCCTGGACCATTAAGACATCTATTTGTCAGCAATGTGTTTGTGATGCGCGTGCAAGCCCAGGACTCGTCAGGCGTGGTAATGCTTTTTGCAAGCAGTATTTATTCGCTAATTAATATTTGCACTAGCTTGTTGTAACTAATAAATTTTATTATTGATATGAAAGCCAAGACTTTGAGATATACTTTAAGCGGGCTAAGCTAACCTACTTGATGCAAAATCATGAATAGCACCGCTAATATAATAATTATTATAATGTATGAAACTTTTTTTCAACGTAGGTCTCCTGTTAAGTTCAATAGACTGGGTTATTCTGGGACCGGGAAAGGCAATGGGCCTTGTCCTAGCTGACGCAGGTTATGATGTCTGGATAGGAAACAATAGAGGCAACACCTATTCTAGGAATCACTCGACGTTGGATCCGTCTTTAGATAAAGAACGTTTTTTCAATTATAGGTAATTATTGTGTTTGCAATGGCACATAAATATATAAATATTTTAAATTGATGTGCGTAAAGCTACATATTATTTTTTTTCCGCAACCTACCTAAACCCAAGAATAATAAACTAGAGAAGGATGGTTACATAAACCGGATTTTTTCACTGACAGCTGCTCTGTCATGACGTAGCCGCGCGACGAAGTTGGCGCGAAAACCTTAGCATACATATGGCAAAGACGTACGGGCAAGACTATTCTTCTTATTTAGATTTTATAAAAATGTAGTTGAATTGAAATTTTTAAATTTCTCTACAATATTAGGTAAAATATTATTATTCCTTGCTTACAACTAAAAATAAGACTTACTTACATTTAAAAATAATTTAAGTTGTTCCTACATTATTTAAGAAAAAAATCAATAAAAACACTACGCTGAAAAATACTCCGCCAAACAGGTACTATGGTATCTGTTTTAATCCTCAACTTATGGGATTTTCTTTAGGATCAAACGAAAAATATAATAAGTATCAACTTTCTCAATGTTCAAAGCACCAAAATAAAACTATCAACGGTTCTTAAACATCCGAAAATATCACTAAAAACGCTAAAAACATATTGAAAACATAGAAGATGAAATTACAGCAATTGCAAAACGAAGGCCGTTCGTTGCGCAGCAACGTCATAGCGACGGCGATGAGTGTGAGGGGACCGCGGGGCACGGGACGATAGTAAGTAAACATAGGCTCTTACCGGAAGCAACCATCCTTTTCTAGTTTATTATTCTTGACATAAACCTATTTGAAATGATCACTATATTGCAATTGATCACAATATTTGTTTTTAGTTATCACGAAATTGGCATATTCGATATACCTGCAATGATCGATTACGTGATAGACACAACAGGCCATCAAAAAATTTCATATATCGGATTCTCAGAGGGAGTGACTTCATTTTTGGTAATGGGATCACTGAGACCAGAATACAATGAAAAAATTTTGATTATGAACGCATTTGCTCCAGTGACCGATGCTTATAATATTTCGAGTATCATTTTTAATGTTTTAGCATTAAGTCCAAAAATTTTGGGGGTAAGTAAGTCAAAGACTTAAATACATCTGTTTAGGTTCGTTTTGTCAAAAGTGAAATGTATAATCGTAATAACTCACGACTAGATTTACTTGATAGAAAATCATATTTTGGTACCAATTATCAAAATTGCAGCATAGGAACTATAGATGTTAGTTAAAATAATATTGGCAACTTTAAAGCTTTGTTATTTCTAATTCATTCCACCCATATAGATGACATTTTAAAAACTACTTCCATACTCGAGCCAATTACTCCAACCACTTGACCTCGCAGCCTTCAATCCTCTGATGGATGCAATGGAAATATATCGCCCAAAAATTATCCAAAAAGATATTTTCAGAACTAATTGGTGAAATCTGGCAGGAGGCCAAAGATTCTAACATCATAAATGATTTTAAGATGGGAGGCATTTTTACCTTCAGTCGGGATGTAGTAGCTCATGGAAAATATGATTCAGAAGCATTGCGCAGATGGGAAAGCAGAGAAAGCAAAAATACTGTTGAAGAAAACAACATTTCGTTGGAAAAGAAGTCGTCGCAAACACAGATGTTGCAGGTCCATCAACAAGTAAGGTTTAAGAAATTGACATTAGGCAAAATACCTCTCTTGAAGACTTATTACTACAGTCAGTGAAATATAAAAGTCGTGAAAGAAAAAAAAATAACTAAAAAAGAAGTATTGAAGAATCTATCCGAAAGAAGAAAGAAAAACGCAGAAAAAAAATAAACAACGAAAGAGTGTCAAATAAGTAAAAGTTGCTCCATCAAAGAACGCAAAGAGCGACTGTGATGAAGAAGGAATATGATAAGAGTCTATAAGTGTGTGCGATTGAAAATTAAAAATTTTAGTTGAATCGTGATATCTCAGAAAATATTAAAGATACGAGAATGAACAATCAATTATTTTTATTTATATTTTTAAGGGGAATGTGACTGATTTCTGTTAAACAGCTCACTTTACACAGAGGGCGCTTTAGGAATTTGAAAAAGCACTTACCTTCAATTTTTTTCATTTTTCTGTTTTGAACAAACTGAAAACTACCGACGACACTGCTTTGATAAAGGAAAATATAAACAACAAACTAAAAGAAATAAAATCGCAAATCGGTCCGTTCAGAAATGTCAAAGCTTCAAAAGTGCAGCCAAGATTAGGTGCGTCACTTTTTATGGAACTAAGTGTATATTGTTAAGCCAACCTGTTTATCTCAATTATTTTAATATGTATAAAAAATACTTTCATTTGAACAACTTTACGAAGAAAGTTGCCAGTGGCGTGCAAAATTTTTCTGGACCCCCCCGCAGAACTTTTACGGGGCCCCTCAATCATACCGTGTAGACAACACTAGCAATTATATCTGTTGCTTGACCAACAAAGTTTACTTTAAAATGTAAGTAAAAAGATAAACTTTAAATTTTCTATTTTCTTTAGTAGTGCTTTCGCCTCATCTCTATCATACTTTTTCTTAACCACTACAGACAAATTTGACAAGCACATGCATTAGATATTTCGAAGGCATTGTACAGAGTTTGGCATGACGGATTGCTCAAAAAACTACCGTCCTTCGGACTGCCTCTCTCTGCGGCTGGCTTGCCAGTTCCCTTAAGAACCGATCTCTACACGTTGCAGTTGATGGACACATCTCAGACACATTTACCATTGACGCAGACGTGCCTCAGGGCGCAATACTTTCACCAGCTCTGTTCTTCATCTATATTAATGACCTGCTGACCGAAACGAATAATCCTGTTTACAGCTTTGTAGATAACAGTACCCTTGTCTCCCAATTTAGATCAGAAAAACCTTTACCAGCGACTGAGACTTATCACCGCACACAGGAGCAGAGTACAGCAATTAATCAAGACCTGGAGAAAGTTCAAACTTGGGGCGACAGAAATTTGGTCCAGTTCAATGCAGCAAAGACCCAAGCAGCCACGTTTACCAAGAGGGCCAATACGGCGGGCTCTAGTATCATTATGGCAGGATCGACCATCTTCATCGTCGTCAATCGGACTACTGGGTGTCTCGGTCAAAAGCAATATGTCCTGGCATGACCACGTTGCTAACATCGCAAAATCAGCTTCCCAGAAGCTTGGTGCGCTATTTCGCAACAAAAAACTGTACACACTGTAGCAGTTGCTCTTGCTCTACAAATGTTAAATAAGACTGTGCTTAGAATATTGCTCACATATCAGGGGTGCCGCACCAAAGCACACCCTAAAGCTGCTGGATCATATTCAGAAAAGAGCTGTGCGATTCGTCGGCGACCCGGAATCTGGATAGTGTGGAACACCGCAGACATGTGGCCGAGATGTCCCTTTTTTACAGATACTTTCACGGCAGGTGTTCCTAGGATTTGGCCCGCCTCATCCCGCCTCTGGCAACGCCTGTCAGACACTCACGACAGACGGCAAGAGCGCACCAGTTCGTCGTACAACTGGGAACACCTAGCGCATCGCTTTACAAGAACTCCTTTGTCTGGCGCACTGCATCACTGTGGAACTCACTCCCAGTAGATCGGTTTCCCCCTAATTACAGCCTACAACTATTCAAGAATCGTGTCAATCAATATCTTCGCACACACATCGCTCGTCGAGCGCCATAAGATCTCCCATTAGTGTGTGTGCCACTGGTATAAAAAAAACTTCACGACAGCTAAATAGTTCGTTTTTAGCGATATCATACTATCGGCTCTTGATGACCATCTTGTAGGACAAAGTTTTTTTAGAGTTAATTTAACAGTGCCGCTATTTTTTATTTCACTATGCAAACTTTGCCAGCGTGATAGACTTTCGGTAAAAAACACATATAGACACTGAATCGCGTCAAAAAATTTCTAATTTCGATGATATTTACTAAGTCATTAAAAAGTAAATTCAGGCTATGTGCAGTGCAGTAAATATATAACAGCATTAGACTGTCTTTTTTTAATTAAAGCCTGTAGTCCGGAGTATTTACCTGGAAAGTAAAAAGCATATCATTTTCTTTTTATATCAAAAACTGTACCAGAAAATATCTTACCACTCATATTTGCGGCTCCATCATAGCCCATTTGTAAAGCGAAATTCCTTGTTATTATAAAAATGCAAGAATTTCATTTTCAAAGTCCGTTGTTCTTTATCCCATCATTTCGAAAAATCCTAAGAAAAATTCTGCCACATTGTACTTCTTACTTCTTATTACCTTTGGTATTGATGTACCGGATCACAAGACGTAGGTGATCTTTCTTACTAATATCTTGAGTTGTATCAACAATGAGGGAAAAAAACGGCCTCTTTTTGATGTCTTCAACTATAGTTTTCTGAATTGTATCAGAAATAAGGGCATTAAATTTATTTTGTGACCTATTACTGATAAAAGTTTTACAATATTCAGAAATACACCTTCTGAAGAATCTGGTTCCAACTTATTTTCATAATCAGAAATAGTATCTCGATGTCCACGAAATGGTAAGTTGCAAATTGCCATAGTTCTTTGTGATGTCAATGAGCCTCTTCAAAACGTTTTTTAAAATGTCTCGATTATCTTTCAGAAAGGACTCAACGGTTTTGTTATTCTTCCAAATGAATTCTTGCTTTCTCATATATAATTAACTTTATACAAAAGTTAATTTTACCATAATATTTAAAATATGTAAAAGTTTTAATAAATGTTAATTCAATACGGAGTATACAGAAGCCCCTGCGGGGCCCCTGTATACTCCCGGGCCCTCCCGCACTGCAGGGTCTGGTTTTCACGCCACTGAAAGTTGCACTAAATATTACAAAAATATATATAGCAATTTCTAGGTAGCCAATTACATTGGATGGTACGAAATGTTTGATAATACTACGACTCCAATATTTCGGCTACTATGCCAGATTGGGCCTGTGTGTAATATCTTCTTCTACTTAATTGGAGTATCTCAAGAGCAATTTCCGGATCAGGTAAATATATAGAAATATATGGATATAGATAATAAATAAGAAATTATGAATTTCTACTTCTCAACGTTAAAAAAAACCATAATATTCTACGCCAGACCACTTAACGCTAACATTAACTAAGCAGGAACAGTTTCTAAACAGTTATTTTTTAAACAGCAAATCTTCCAGTAATGGATCCCTTGAACATCGTCATACGTGCTTTAAGATTTAAATATCTGATTCATGATATTCTTTTAAGGTTTTAAAAATAATAGACCAATCTTGTGCTGAGAGTGCAGAATATGTAAAAATAGAAAAGCATCGCTTTGAAAATATTTTCAAAAAATATTTAAATGAAGGGGCAGTCTCCGAAGACTATGACCGTGAGAAATTGGTACAACGAGTACGTAGCACCAGTTGTATAGCCGCACGACACGAGATTATTAATGATGTTAACTTGTAACGTTGCAAATCCGGTAGGGCGATTTTTCCCTTTTACTGGTCGGTTTGTGCTGTCGATAATCTCGCTACCTTACTTCTCACTACCTTACTTCTGCGGTTTGAAGCGCTCTCTTGACAGATTTGGTATATATGCTTTTTTTTCGGGAATTGATGGACCTGCTCTCCTACACGCTCAACCTTGTAGGAGGTAAAAAACGACCGACTTTCAATATCTGAAATTTTCGTTGTTATTTTTGACCATCAGTCTAATTACCGTCTGATTTTGTAGTGAAATTCATTGGCAAACATACTGCCAGGTGTAGTTTCTGAAATTATCGGCCGTATTGTCTGATAATGATAAAGGTGTTTAACGAATAGTGTGGTTACCCTTCCGATAAAAAAATCGGTTTGTTACATGTTAGTGTTTCTATATTGAATAGAGAAAATTATTTATAATTTAATTAGGGACCTTCCGTGAGACGCACGACCTTCCGTGAGACGAACGTCTTTACGTGTGATAGAATTTTCTCCCTTTAGGGCTAAACGCTAGGGGTTTGCGAGACCATGGTCTCGATCTCGGTATCTAAACCGAGACCAGCAAATTGTAATCGAGACCGAGACAGAGACTTACCTACCGAGACCAAGGTAACGAGACTCTCGGTCTCGGTCTCGATAAATATTTTCTATTTATTGAAATGTCAAAATCAAATTTTTATTTTATTTGCGATTTATGTCAATGGGGACTAACCAGCAAAAAAAATTGGAAAATCTGGCATTTCTAGTAATACCGCTTGTTCATTTTGAAAATGAAACCCTGTGAGTTAATACTTTTGAAATATTATAGAAGTTTAGTAGTTTAGTATAGTTTAACTTAGCCCAAAACCGTTTTCACTTTCCTGGATTAACTTTTCATAATGGTATGATTTGACATCAGTTTACAATTACTAAATATTTTTGGTCAAACCGATAGTTGATATGAAACGATAACATATGAAAAGTTAAGGTAAAACAGTGCAAACGGTTTCTCGCAATTTAAACTGTTTAAGAGCTACATCCTTTTAAAGTAAAAAATGCCGATTTCAAATTATTTAACTATTTTATTCTCGAAACCCATTTAAGAATACTCATGCAGGACATTAAAAGAGAATAAAACATGGTTTATCTATTTAAACTAAACAAGTCGACATCTACTTCCAATATTCTTTAGAATATTTTAGATGAACTAGTGACCCAGACCTTAAGAGCTAGACCGAGACAAGACCAAGACCATGCACGGTTTCGGTCTCGGCATCGCGACTGAAACAGACATCGAGGCCAAGATTGTTTTTCGAGACCGAGACCAATCTAGTCTAGGTCCGATCTCGCGAATACCTACTGAACGCCCGTCAGCGGCCTTTCTATGCAGGCTTAGGGAGTTCCCGGTTCTATTCAACCGTACAGAGGGCTTTTGTCAAGGTAATACGACCACATGGTAGAGACGTAGCTTCGCAGGAAACTCCAGTGTCTGCAAATCTACTAGATACAAGTAGGATCTATCATTTTTCATTAATGGCGTCTTATTATCGCTATTTTCGTTATTTATCCTTTTGATTAGTGAACTTATTTTTAAACGACTGTAGGTCGTTTGCCTACTATATCATATTTCTAGTTTCTGTTTACTGATCTTTTGCTTATCAAACTTACCGACAAATAGCTGTAGTTTATCATCTATTATCATCTATTTCTATTTTTTTCATAAATGCTGTGGAAATAATTATTTTCTTCATTATCATATCTGATATTATCTCGAATAGATAGTTCATCTTGTTAATGTCATGATAATTAATTGATTTATTTTTACTGTTAATGACTGTAACCCTAATGGCAGTAATTTGTTTCACATAACTGCAATCTACAACTTTAATTTTTCACCTTAATACTGATATCGAACTGAGCTCAATTCGTGCTCCCCGTAGGTACTTACCGGTTAGGTATAAATATACTAACTTTATAGAGTAATTCGTTGATTTAATAGACCTCTATTAACTGATTATTGATATATTGATGTTATCGCTGCCATTTAGATTAGTTTGTTTAAAAAATACTGGTTATTTTTTGGTACTTTATTACTAACTGCGATTAGTCAGGTCCTGTAAAATTCAAGGCTTAGTAAAAATCATTTCCAAACAGGAGTTAGGCACTATTAATATTATAAAACTTAGATTAACTTATTACCTTACTTTAAAAGAAAGGAGGAAAACCATACACAAAACCCTGGTTCACACAAGAGGTTAAATTATTAGCAGAAGAGAAACGGAAATCATATCTGCAATTTAGATCCAATGCAATAACATAAAATGAGTATAAAGCTGTAAGGAAAAGGCTCAACAAGAGGATTCAAGGAATTAAAAGGGAACATTGGGAAAATTCTCGAACGATATGGAGCACGACCTATACGGAGGACAAAGAAAAATATGGAATCTATTGAGAGCTAAGAAAAAACCTATAAATGAAGATATACAAAAAACAGGGATAACGACGGAGGAGTGGGAAAGATACATTATGGAAATCTACGGCGCGGCGTAACGGATATCAACACGATAACACAGGCAACACAGGAAACACACCAAGAGGAGGAAAACACCAACCAGACCCTAAATTGGCCCATCCATATGGAGAAAGTAAGACAAATGGCGGAAAAAGTAAAAAATAGAAAGGCACCAGGCATCGACGAAGTAACGAATGAGATGCTAAAATATGGAGGCGATACATTACTACATGAACTAAATATTTTCTTTAACAGAATAATTAAAGTAAAGAGTATACCATCTGATTGGAAAGAGGGTATATTGATACCAATTTTCAAAAAAAGAGAAAAAACTGTCCCCCAAAGTTACCGAGGTATCAGCTTGCTGAGTACTGTATTAAAGTTGTTTACCAAGATTTTAGCAGAATAAGTGATGTCAACCGGAATATGTGAAGAACAACAAGGATTCAGAAACAACAGGTCAACCATAGACGCAATATTCATAATACGCCAAATAACCGAAAAAGCCATAGAGCTTAATAAGACAGCCTTCATGTGTTTTATTAATCTAACGAAGGCCTTCGATAGGGTACGATTAACAGATGCAGAAAAGGAACATTCACCCTACCGTAATAACAACCTTCAAAAAACTGAATACAGGTAACTACACATATATAAGAGCTTCAAACCAACTAAGCAACAAAATACTAACGATAACCGGAATTAGACAGGAAGACAGTTTAAGCCCCATCCTATTTAACACCATAATGGACGAAATTATCAATGAAGCAAAGCAAGCTGGAAGAGGATACCAAATGGGAAATAAGAAAATAAGAATGGTAGGCTATGCGGACGACGCGACGCAGCGATCATCGCAGAGGACGAGGACAACTTACAACTGCTGCTGTATAAGTATGAACAGACAGCAAAAAGATTCAATATGCAAATATCCGTAGAGAAAACAAAATACCTAACAATATTTAGAGATCCCAGAATGTGCAAACTCGCAATCTATAATCAAAGTGTTGAACAAGTAATGACATTCAACTACCTAGGGGAAAAAATAAAGAGCAACAGAAATCTAAAAGAAGACGCAAAAACCCAAACAACAAAAGCATCATTAATATCAGTATACCTAAGAGATATAATCCGGAGAAACAGACACATAAGTACCAGGAGCAAAGTAAGAATATATAACACATGCTAAGGCCAGTTATGACCTATGCAATAGAGACCAGGGCCGAAAACACCACAACGAAACGCTTGCTAACAACCGCAAAAATGCGAACACTAAGGTCATTAACTGGTCACAACTTATGGGATCGAAGAAGTGAGGAAATAAGAGAGATGTGTGGGGTTCAGGATGTAGTAAGGTGGGGAAGAAATAGAAGAAGAGAATGGAGAGACCACGTTAACAGGATGCCAAATACCCGGCTAGCCAAAATCGCAAAAGAAAACCGACCAACACCGCCCACGAGATGGTATGAAAGTTGGTCCTTATCATCTCAGTTGTTATTGCTAAACCATTGAAGAAAACACAGGGCCTAGTCCTAACGTAAGAAGAAGCAGAAGAAGACCGTATGTTTGTTTAATTTGATTTAATTTAAATTAATAATCTGATAATTGTGATGACATTAATATTTTAAAATCTCACTATTTTATGGGCAATACCATAACCCCAATTTAATTTGGGATCTGATCCACTGTTTTAATGCGGTTATGTCTGTGAAAGTTTGTACTATTTGAATAATAAATAGTTTGGTGAGCTAAAGTGAAAGGTAAAAGAATAATTGCAAATTTTACAATATTCTTATCTAGGGTATGTTTCTAAATTTTACTGCCTTGATTTCGATGTGCAAAAATCATTGATATAATCCTAGTTAAAAATTTAGTGGCGCCTTCACCTAACTGGCAAGTCATAGACCCACACCTTTAATTATTATTGTTGAAACCACTGAGTAAAACTTGGCAATTAACAAATAGGGCTACATAATTTGGCACCCTACGTTTAAGTATGGTTACCTAATTGGCGCCCAAAGTTTGAGGCGCGTTACAAACTCATGCGTATATTGAACAATATCTTATCTACGCTAGACTAACTATTAAAAAATTTTCTGGAATGCAAACCTGGCGTTACTCGGAAGTAGCTTACCTGAAAAAAAGAAACAACAATTAGGCCACATTATAAGATATGATCAAAATAAATTATTCTAAATACATGTTAATTCATTACCATACACGTTACGCTTACCTTACCATGACTAAACCACATATTAACTAATTTGTATATGGTCCAGTATGGTATACTACCATACAACTCAACGACCACCGTCTAGTAAGTAGTAAGTTCAACGAGCAATAAAATAATCAAAAGTCAATTTTCAGCTTGTTTGGACTTTATTTATAAATAAGCTTTCAAAACAAATGCTTGAGGCATTTCATTTGAAAGCTTATCAATAAAGTCCAAACAAGCTGAAAACTGACTTTTAATTAACAAATTTCGAGACGAAAACCACATTACATAATAAAATAATCTTGCTATAAAAACAAAGGTTTTCAAGACAAAAAATAGACAAAGATAGAACAGCAATAATAAATGTATTAGATGAATCAATAGAAATTATTCTATAACCTGTGTAAAATGATTGTTTTTAGACTTCAATATGCCAAAAATAATTGAATATGATAATATGAACAGCTAGTATAAGAGATGTCCCATTAAAAAATAACACTTTTGCCTACCAAATATGTATCTAAAAATACATTAATTCCATATATACATAATAACAAAACATATTTGATTTATACCTAGTTAAAAAGAAGTGTTAGGGTTGGCTTAGAACTTATGGAATAAACTGTAGATTTATTAAATTAATCATTTTTAGGAGTTCCAACTAACTGCCTTATCAAACTTTCCAGCTGGAATGTCCCTAAAACAGATTACCCATTATATACAAGGGACACGCACAGGTAATTGATACAGTCTAAGAAACTTGCAATTAAGAAGTTACATTTGTCAGGTGATGAGCTTCACATGGGGGACAAGTATAGGGGAAACATCGAGATTAGGCTTATTACCTTTCGATAATACTGAATAATGATCAATAGCAGGATTATTATTATTATTATTATTATTATTATTATTATTATTATTATTATCCTTCATATCACAGCTTTGAACCGTGGTTGCATTTTTGAGGGATCGCCAGGTGCCCACCGTGCGCCTAAGGCTTTCCTTTTAGTTTGATGGTTTGTTTTTTCTTGTTAAATTACTTTTCGCACAATATGGGCTGTGCTCAGCACTACCGCCCGGCCCTCTGCATACTCAGCATGTTATGATACCCAGGGTCTTCTTTAATGATTTCGCATGTGCAGTTGGATACAAGTCCTGTGGCTCCGATCACTATGGGTATTATCTTTGTTTTCAGGTTCCAAATTCGTTGTATCTCAATCTGGAGATCTTTATATTTTAAACGTTTCTCCGCTTCTTTATTATCATCATTATTATTATTATTATTATTATCATCATCGATAGGCATGCCTTTCGGCATTCGCACTCCTTTTAAAGAGAAAAATTCACTTAATCCCAGTTTAAGCATCAGCGGAACTAAGCTCTGCTGGAATCCTTTTCGTTTTATAGGGTCCATTGGGTACCATTTCTCATCTGTCTGATCTTGGAGGTTTCCTAAGAACTTTAGAACAATTCTCGCCATCCAAAGTCGAAAGCATGACAGCGTTCTGATACAGATTTCAAGTCTGCCCTAACTCCTCGATATTTCTTTGCAAGCTTTTCGTCACAACTCCAGTTGATGAAATTATTATTGGCACTGTTTGGAGGCCATTTAACTGCCACTGCCTCTTCACTCTGACTACCAACTGTCGGTACTTGGAAATCTGTTCAACGTTCTTTTCGAGCAGATTTTTGGTTTTGGGTACTGACATTTCCAGAATGGTTGCATCCTTGGATAATTAGTTTACGAAGCTGATATCTGGTATATTATGCAGCACCGACTGTGTCAGTTAAGATTGTACGATCCCAATAGAGTGGGAAGTACCAGTTTTCCAGAACTATTTGAAGTTTATATTAGTAATAAGGAACCCGATCCTGGGCGAGAAGTCCCAGAGTGAGGGTGATAATCTTGGCAACATTATCATGCTTAACCTTATCTTATATTCCATTGCAAAGAAAAGCTGACATTCTGCAGTAACGTGTTGTATGGACCTCGGCAATTTGGCATCCATATCTGAATTTATCGCTCTCTATTTGGGGATCTTTGGCGATGTCTTTCAGCTAATTTCTTGTTCAAATCACCTGATCTTAAGTTGCCAATAAAAAGCCTTTTGTTTATGGAACAATCCTCCTAAGGCTTGCCATAAACAAAAGGCTTTTTATTAGCAATTCAAGATCAGGTGATTCTAACAAGAAACTAGCTGAAATATATCGTCAAAGATCCCCAAATAGAGAGCGATATGGATGGAAGTTCAGATATGGATGTCAGAAAAAAACGGAGTGCTTACAACAGGTTACTGCAGAAAATCAACTTGCCTCTTCAATGGAATATAAGGATACGCATGATAACGTTGCCAAGATTATTCATCAGGACATGACCCTCATCCTGAACGTACACCTGTCAACATGTTCCTGTTGAACCTCATTGGGATACCTTTCTTGAAGCCGCTTTTCCCGGCATCCCTGCAACTTTTTTCCCCTCATCGAGTGCTGAGGCTCGGCATATTCGCATTGGCACAGAATCAGAGGAGTCGACTAATTAGCGGCATATATAATTCTATTGAGCTTTCGTTAGAAAGTAATTCCGCGAATTAGTGATTTGATTATTTCACAGTTTGGCAATATCCGTCAGTGCTCTTCCTCCATGCTGTCCAGGAAGGGCTGTTCTTTCTACTGCGCTTTTAGGATGATGGTTTTGCGTCAATATATGGATTTACTCCAGAATATAATACCAAAGTAAAATCCCAGCACCGAGCGTTCTTAACTATTGTTGCTTTAAAGAAAAGTTTTTGCTGTTCACTTGCGCTTTAACCTTTTTCTCGAATTCAGATATTATTTCCTTTTTCATCACCTGATGATTAATCTTCCGTGATTGCTTCATTTTGCCCTCCCGCATCGATTCAATTGTCCCTTCACTCGCCACTTCTCAATTACAAGCTGCATCTGAGTTCCTTTTGATAAATCTTCAACAACTTGTAACATTTCATCCAGCTGTTTCTTCGTGGCTTCTAATCGCTTCTGATCATCCATAGAGAGTAAGTGATTTAACTTAACTGTAGTCCTATCATTTCCTTTGATATTAAATCCTTATTTGGTGAAATTCCGCTCAGGGCAAGACAAAACCACATCGGACTCGAGGAATCAGCCTGAATGGTTTTTCTTTTAATGATGATAATGTCGATCCTTAAGAGATAATTCTGGATTTTTAATTTGCAATTATTCTTTACGCCAGTTTTTCAAGGCATGCCTGAGAAAACCCCCATAGTTGGGCTTATTTTAGAAATGTTCAGAATTTCAAGGAAACTTTTTTGTAGTCGATGTACACCTAGGCCCCAAATAAATTTCGGTTCTTCTTGTACGTTTGCTTGCATACAACGGCATCAATTATTAGTTTGGGGACAGCCCAGAGCAGCAGGATTCCGTTCTTCATATAAATTTGTTGAGCAATTATTATTATTATTATTATTATTATTATTATTATTATTATAATGTGATCAAAATTGTGAAACGAAGTTTACTGCTTCCTGTAAAAGGTAAACAAACTCATTACCACAGTATTACAATTTTAGGAATGTAGATGCTAACATAGGTCAAATTTTATTTTTAAAATGTCAGTCTTCGGATATCTAGGCTCTGGACTATTCACATTAGGCAAAAGTTATAGCAGTAATTAACAGTAGCAGTTATTGTCGCCGAACATAATTTCAACCGTGTCTTTTAATGCTGGTCATATCAACTCTCACTCATCGTATTCGGTTTACCAGCTTTAACGACCCGTAAACTTACCAAACGGGAGGCGTGCATTTACCTGGATTAAATGTAAAAACGTGTTTTACGCCTACGATAACATTGGTAATAACAAGCTATTTTCAGTGTTAATGATAAAAAGATAAAACAGCCATTTACAGTTGTTAATAATAATATTTGTTTGCAGCAAGTTTGAATATGTGTTATTAACATTTTTGATATTAACTCTGCTGTTATTTTAATTCAATAACTTCGACCACGCGAATTTAAGAGGCGATAAAAAAATTGAGAATTCTTATATTCAAAACAAATTTTTTGAATTTATAGAGACTATTGACTAGTGAATGCTGCGCTTTCCTATTGCAATGGGTTAATTTTTAAACTGGGCTTGTAAATCAAAAATAAAAATTGCTATTTTGTGTTAATGCACATTTCAACTTCTACAAAAAAATTTAAAATGTCCTATAATCATTTCAAATTTCAAAAATTTTTAGAACCGCATCTTCATTGTTGATTAATGAAAACCGCACTTTCTTCTCATATTTGGTTCTTTTTGAAATCCGAGGGTTTGCAGAAAAAAAATTAAAATATGCCTTTTTTGTTAAACGCGAAGAAGCTTTAAAAAAATTTAGACTTCTTATATTCATTTAAAATTTTTAGAATTTTATAAAGCCATTTTCTCTTGCTAAGGTCATAGAACAACGCCGAGGTAAACTTCCGATTGTTAAATGAATCGATAATAAATTATACAAGATACATAAAACCCAGAATAGTGATTCTGCCTTTCCGGAATCCAAACTGACAATCCGTGAAATAGTTGTTATGGTTAAAAAAAGGTCAATAATTTGTACTGACATGCATTTTTGCAAAATCTTCGAAAATACGGGCAGCAGTGAGATTGGCCTATAATTTTCAGTCAACCCTAAACCACCCTCCTTGAATATCGGTGTAACCAGGGCCCTCTTCAAGAGGGATGAAAATGTGTCTTCTTTGATACAGAAGTTTATTAGCTTTGTTAATGGAATAATAATAAGATCTTTCACACTTTTTACCAGTTTCACATTGAGACCGAAAACATGACAGCTATTTTTATTTTTTATGTTACCGAAAATATCTCTAACTTCAACAATGGTGACTTCCCTAAAAGAAAATTAATTTGTTGGTTTTTTTAATACCTTTTATAAAGTCTATGGGATCCCTGTTGATGACTGGAATTTTGAATCATGTGCAATGTTTGAAAATATTTTTTTAAATTTGTCTGCTGAGACTGTACAGGGTTAACTTTCCTTTCTGGGTGCCCCCCTGCTAGTATTAATGATGTTCTACATTGTTTTGGAAGGATTATTTGAATCTCTGGTTAGAGAATCATTGGATTGGACTTTTGCATCTTTAATAGCTTCTCTGTACTTAAGTTTAAATCTCCCATACTCATCCCTAAGACACGCATATTGCCTGCTCAGCTCACCTAATAGCGCAAGATATCACGCATGACCCTAAGCCTGTCATTGAACCAACTTATATTTGAACCCTGGTCTGACCTGACACGATATGTCTTTTGAGAAAATGGCCATATATATGCTCTTTCAAAAATATCCATAAGTTTTTCAAACTTACTCCCAGCACTCATATCACATGTGGTGAGTGTGGCTATCGACATGGTCACGCCTAGGGGTCTAGACGTCTCTGGATATTCAAAAAATGGTTTATTACAATCCCATGCAAAAAAGTATTAACGCAGGAAAACAAATAAATAATTAAGATTCGCCACTTGAATCTGCGTTAATGTTTGCCTCAATTCAACTTTTAAAAATAAATTAGCCGTTACGCCTTTATTGACTTTCCATATGTAGTCTTTATATTGCTATTTTTTTCTTAAATCTGTGAGACGCAAAATTCTCAATATGTATAAATTGTATTTATTATTTTTTGGTTTATTATTTTGTCGCCTTATTTTAATTTAACGCCCCCCTCTCCCTCAGTAACATACGTGGCTGCTTCTGCCCCCCGACATCATTCCAGCGTTATCGCCTCGTTGGGAAGCGAATTATAAAATAAGTTAATTATAAAATATATATTATTTTAGCAGAAAATTTACAATATTTTATCATTTTAACGAACGAAACTTTTCTGCACAGGGAATGTATGTAGAATATTTTTCTCAGATCTATTTCTTATCTAAAATATATATTTTTTCTTTCAACATGCTGATAATGTTGGATGGTCGATAAATTTGCAAAACACATCTTTAATTTTTAGCCTAATACCATTTTTTTTTTGTAAAGACATTGTGCTAAATAGTGCTCTGTTTGTGCTGACTTGTGCTCTATTATTTTTTGTTTATTTATACAAAAGTTTATAACAAAAATATATTCATGTTCATTTAAAAATATGACAATGCATCAGGCATCAGTTGTGTCGAAACTTATTTTCAAAAAACTCCTGAATTCTCGGAGGTATATTACCACATTTTAGCCGCAAAAATCCTTCAAAGTTTAAGTTTTGAGATCAGAAATAATTGAATGGATTTGGCGCTGGTAGCCGCCTCTGCCACTGCAACCTATGCAGGTTTATTGTAGCACTTCGAACCATGCTTGGAGGACGTCATCCAGTCTGGTTTTCCTAATCAGAATTCACTCCTCTTAAGTAGATCTGCCGTGAATTTTGGGGAACCGTGTTTTATGAACTGTTTGGCCTGTAGTTGCCCCGGTGTTTGTAAACACCAGTTTAGAGATTGTTAATCTATCCAGCTTTTAACTGCTGTTTTGAAGACTCTTCCTGCTATCCCGCAGTAGGGCTCAGGTCCCAACGTAACCTTACTTGCGTCCCGTTTTGCAAGTTTGTCGGCTTATTCGTTGCCTCGATGGTTTTCATCTCCCAGAACCCATGCAATGGTGAGATTATTGTTACGACCAACCTCTTCAAGGGCGCTTATGCAGTCTTTTACTAGTCTAGATCTGACTTTGTGTGCACTAACTGCTTTTAAGGCGGAGTATATCTCAATAGCGCAGTGTTGAATTTCCACGGCCTCTGCTTGGAACACTGTGGCTTGACTGCCCATGTTTATAGAGATATTTGTCCTTGGTGCGTGGACCCCGGCTCCCACCCCGTTACTGGTCTTAGAGCCGTCGATATACCATTGCTACTGAGAAGGGTCTATCAAACCCAGCGGAGGGGGTTGTTTCGTCTGATGGCATTTCGAAGAAATATTTGATCTCCTCGCTGTCCTCTAGTTTCCAGCTTGTGGGCCTTTCCCATTCAATGATGGCCTTGTTACCTTGCTTGAGCCGGTATTGTGCCATTCTTACGTTCCCCTGTATGAGGATATGTAATGGAGGCAGATTTAACAGGACTTCCAGTGCTGCAGTTGGGGTTGTTCTCATCACCCCCCGAGACGCACAGACATGTTTTGAGGTTAATTTGCACATTTTAGCTAGGTTGCCAAAGTTGCCAATTTTCATATTGCCCTCCGGGAGCAAAGTAAACAGAGATGAACTAAACCAAACTAACCCAAATTAATGCAAAAATGATATTTATCTTTGAATAATATGGGTTAGTTGTTGGATTCTTCCGGCTAAAATTAAGTAGGTATTATATCTCCAAGAATTTTTGAAAATAAATTGCGGCACAACTCAGCACAAATGACGCACGATGATTTTTGAGAACTTTTTTTATAAATAAACAAAAAAAGAATAGCGGCGCAAGTCAGCATAATCAGAACACAACTAGACACAAGAAAAACTGCTACATCTTCAAGAATTTTTTTTTCGACTTTTTCACTAGCCAAATACCGCAGCAATGTTTACTCCGTAAACTTTGGTTGGGGTGCAAAGACTTCGACATTTGTATCGCCACATAACTTTATAAAAACTCTCGCTGCGTCGGGCGTCGTCGCGTCGTAAGAAACCGAATCGGGTAAATATTTTCTGCCCCATTTTTTTTCCAGTTATGAGAGGTGCTTAAGGAACAATATAATAGAAAGTCTATAAATATTCTGATGAATAATTGTGATTGCGGGCTTTAGGTATACAGAAGAGTATGGCTCGAGGTCTGGCCCGGGCCAACTTTTGACCCAACATGACATTATTGAATCTCCAGAATATTTCAGCTAAAAATAAAAAATGGCCTGAGACTAGATTCAGTCCCCCAATCAGCTGGGCAAAAATAACAGTGCTATTTTAATGTCAATGCCGATAGATGAAGGAATACGAGACTACGAAATGGTAGACCATTTGATTAGAGAGGGTGCGAAGCCCATTTTACGAAGCAGAACCATTCTGCGAAATCACGAACGGCCACTTAATAGAGAGGAAGGGTTAGAAAATAGCCCTTTGGAAAGACACTTTAGGTTCATCTACTATCCGCCGATATTATAATAAGAAACTACTGGTGCATAGTAAAAATTAACTTTAGACTACTAGTCACGAGACATTTGCTTGGACAATCTAGACATGGCGCAAACTAGGATAACAATAAAAACTTTAGGTTCTGCCGGTATTTTTACAACAAATATCGCTCATTCACCTGTCTTATTTTTAATAAAATATATCCTACAACTTTCTATCATCTGAAAAAGCTAAACAAATGCTAACAATGAAACCTTTAGGTTTTGCCAGGATTTTTACATAAAATAACGCTCATTCATCTCTCGTTCTAAAATGACATATATGCCACCTTTTTTTATTCACCGCAGAAATCACTCTCCGCTCGTATTTCGGGGCGAGAAATACATGCATAACACGAACATGAACATCAACAAATTTTATAAATTTTTAATTGTCTCAAATTGCTTTTAGGTATATTTGGGCCATTTAACTTAGACATACAAAATGGTTCAGGCGAAACATACGACTTGACAAAAGTGACTGCTCCGATTATTATATATTACGGAGAAGCTGATAACCTGATAAATAATTATGTAAGTATTGCTATAATGGATATTTGGACATTAAATTTAAATTAGAGAGGAATTAGAAAATATTTTAGAACTAAGATGATACCTAATGTACTATATAATACCATAAAACTGAGGGATGGTATGAAACAGCCATCAATCAATATTCGTCTTATCGTCTTACTGTGCCGATTTTACATGACACAATAATAAAATTTAATTTTTCTTAACGCACAGCAGATTTGGGTTAAACATAAAACTATAATTTTGACCTTCCATAGCTCCTATTCATTTGCCACTTTGTGCTTGTTATCTGAAGCCATTTCCAAGTGAAACTAAAACCTGCAGCTAATAGAGTTCTATTTATATCAAGACGATCTGAATTCAAGTAACTGTGCTCTCCTACTTTTAAATGGCAAAACCTGCTACTGAATTATTACAGTCCCGTTTTGGCATTTATTGTCCTAAACAGCTGGTATAGTTATTCCTTCATTTGATGAGCAATGTCTGAATACTGTTGTTATTGAAGGATTTTCTTAATTTTCTATTCTCTTTTAAAATCCCTATTACTCTATAAGCGCTAGTTAAAAATTCGAGATTTTATTATACTCAGATATCGTCATTTTCTGCCTTTTCCTTAATGTACAAAATCGGTGTATTCGGCGCTTGTGGCTGAAATTTTCTTATTTTGACCGGTCGAGATATCGTCAAAACAGGTTGGTAGTGCGTGGGTCAAGCGACGCATTGTACTTAAAAAAGTTTTTCATAATACCTCTCTGAAAACTATCATTTTCGACGTCTCTGTAGAGCAAAGAAAGTAAGTCTTTTCGGTCCGGGCACGGAAAAATTTTTCCCGGTCCCTAAATAGAGAGCGGGAAAAGTTTTCCCACTCCCTGATTTTAAGTGCTAAATTTGCAGTTATTTAGTCACATAATAAGCATAAAGTAGAATAAATTGGGTTAAAATTATACAGCGATGCAGTCTACAAGATTAATCTAGTACATTTTAGCGTCAATAGTCAATAGTCACCAGAAACTGTCGTGCGCGCACCGGAAAAGCCTAGTTTCTGGACTGGTAATGAAATATACTATTAGTTAATTATTGAGTTGAATTAATAGTTTTCCTTGCGGCTAGGTTGTGTAATTAATTAAAATGGACCTGTGGTATGGTATGGCATGGTAGAGGGGTCGCTCGGCAAGATTTGCCCTTCAACACGTCGACCACAGTTGATCTTTTGTGTATACCCTTCTATTTTACACGAAAATTCCCATTTCTTTTGAGAACCTCAGAATATTTCGAGGGTTGAGCTTCTGTAGATCTCTAGGTGCCACAAGGGCATCTTCGAGATGCCCCAATCTTTGGCGAGTCAGTGCCTGACTCAGACGTTTCAGTCATACCTTGGCAGAATCTGCATTGTTCATCAGTGGTTTTCCCCATTTTCTTAAGGTGGTACCTCCAGGGGCCATGTCCAGTGAGAAGGTCTACAACCAATTTTATCTCATTTTTTTGTAGCTTGAGAAGCTTTTTTGTGTGGTTAAGTGAGTGAGAGATGAGTCTTTTGGTCTGCCTGTGCCCAGGAGCATTGGCCCAATGTGTCTCTTTCCGCCTTTTTCCCAATTTCTGAGTTCATTCATTATGTGACTTATAGTGATGTCACAGAATGGTTGAGGCCCGCAAAAGGTAGTCTGTGCACGCGGTTAGCGGCTTCGTTGCCTCCACACCCTCGTGCCCTGGTACCCACATTAGGGGGAGTCTGTTGCATTTTAAGAGCCTTTACGCAAATAGAGCACTATGTAAAAATCGACCTCTCATATTGGTCGATCTATCTCGTATTACAATATGTCTTCGTGATGCAATCAATTCGTGGTAAGAGCTCTCGTGGTCGAGAGGTTAAGATGGCTGGGTCTCACCTGGACGGCCCGGGTTCAAACCCCGTTGATGTTTTTATTATTTTTTAAAATTATGTTTCTAAACAGTTTTTTCTTGATGTTGGGTATGTCTTGGGTTTGTTTGGGTTAGCACCTGGTTAGTTTCCTTCTCTTGAGCCCCCGTACCGAGCGAAGCGAGCGGAGGACCACGCGGATCGACCAATAGGAGAAGTCGATTTTTACATAGTGCTCTATTTGTGTAAATGATCTTATAACGCGAGTCTGTTTCTGTTTGCCAGTTGATCTGCAGCCATCCGACAATCCCACAGTAGCCGGGAGTTGAATCTGCTAGATGCTAGCCCTTTTAAGGCTGCTTGACTATATACAGTGTGGCCCAAATTGGGTATACATGTATGGGTATCTTGGAAACTATAAGAGATAGAAAATCGGTTAAATGGGGAAAGTTTTAGTTCATTCAATTCCCAATTCAATGCCATTTTGATAACGATTTGATCTTTTTTCGTTTTTGAGATATTTTGAAAAAATCAAAAAGTTGTATTTTCGAAAAAGCGCTGTATTTTTTTTATTTAAAGATATTTTTAAAATCTGTAAAAACATTGTTAGGACAACTTTTTATGCTCGATGCACCCATGTATTCAGTTTTTAGTTCTGACGTTTTGGTTATGAGAAACCAGCATCAACTTCTTTTTTTCTTATGGCGGCCATTTTGTTTTTTAGCACATTTAAAAAGAACTTTTTTTTCCCTTTCTTGTGATGTATAACACTTCATAAAAATATTTTATTTTTATGTCAGAAAACGACAAATTTAATTTTTAGCTGGGTTGGCCATGACTGCGGAGGCCATTTGCGGTACAAAACAAATATTGCTAGTGTTTCATAGTTATTTTACTGAAAAATATACGAAACATTGATCAGACAAACATCGAATTTAACTTTTCATTTTTAGTAATTTTTGTTTTTATTAATATTTGTTAAAAGGTAAGTTTAATATTAGCTGCCCTGCCAAACATCATTAAAAAAATATCAATATGTTAAGAATGTTATATTAAATGCAATAGGAATACAAGTGTAGCACCGCCAGTTATTTGGAACTCAATCCTGACAGTCAACACTCAAGACTCAAGCCTTAAGACAAGTCTGTTATGGACCTATGAAATTATAGAAGCCTTGGGAAGCCATGTGACCAAAGGACAAAATAATATTGAAATAATATTGAGTTGGCTTTAGCAACAGTTGCTACGGAGGGCGGTTGCCGTACAAATCAATATTTGCTATTAATTTCCAAACTATCGTTCTAAATATAAGTATCGGTTTCTGTTCATAACTGCTTACTTTACAACTTACTACTATTAACATACCCAAACTAACTAATCTAACCACGCGAAACCGGCTAGACCTCACCACCTCGTCCCGCTCGAGGACCCAGCCACCGCCGATGCATACGCATACACAGTTGTTCACGGTATTTGACGATATAAAGTACAAAGTTTACAGAATATGCAGGTATGTGCCGCACGCTTGTGATCTCAATGCATTAAAGTTTCGACAGTGAGCGAGGCAACTTATATTTATTCTGTAAACTTTGCCGAAAGATTACACCGAGGGGTGTAATATCCGGGGACCCAGCTGGCCAATTTACAGGACCCCGGTTTGATATAACATTATTTAATTGTAAATGAATGGTCCTGTAAGTTATACTATTTGACTTTGCAAATATTTTGCGGACTGTGTAGACTTACCGTACACACCACACCAGACATTAAAGCCAAATCTTACTTGTGGCCTACGTTCTGCCACTTGGTGAGGATTATCAGTGGCCCAAAAATGGATATTCACAATAATGAATGCTCCGCAGTTGCTGAAAAACGTTTCGTCGGTCCAAATAATCTTCATACTGAAATTGGGGTTTTCATGACATTGGTTTACAAACCAGTATGAAAATCATAAACGCCTTGGGTCTGTTTCCTGTAAAACTTGAACAATAGTAGGTTGACAAGGACGATATTTGTTTTCTTTAAGGACTGTTTGGATAATAGTTCTTGGTATAAGTATTTCCCTCGCACGTACTCTCGTCGGGTTCGCGGATAGTCTTGGCTGTTGCCTCTCAGGATACAGGTCCAAATAGTCGGCGGTGGCAAGATTTGTATTTCTATTACATTTAATATAACATTCTAATATGTCATATTTTTCTTCACTGGCATATCGCGTGGCGATATTTAGAAATCAAAATTTATGAAAATTTAAACAAAAACTACCAAATAGCGTTTTGACTGAATAATGTAACTTTTCAGTAAAATGACGTAAATGCCGCCGAATCCCCATAGCAACACTATCATTTATTACGGCAAATGGCCTCCGCCGTCATGGCCAACTCAGTTAAAAATTAACTTTGTCGTTTTTTGCCATAAAAATAAAATATTTTTATAAAGTGTTATACATCATAAGAAAGGAAAAAAGATGTTCTTTTTAAATGTGCTAAAAAACAAAATGACCGCCATAAGAAAAAACGAAGTTGATGATGGTTTCTCAGAACCGAA
>MU184442.1:190384-235806 GCA_016904865.1 Pissodes strobi | reverse complement strand
GCGTAAAAAGTTGTCCTAACAATGTTTTTACAGATTTTAAAAATATGTTTAAATAAAAAAAGTACAGCGATTTTTCGAAAATACAACTTTTTGATTTTTTCAAAATATCTCAAAAACAAAAAGAGAGAAAATCGTTATCAAAATGGCGTTGAATTGGGAATTGAATGGCCTACAACTTTCGCCATTTAACCATTTTTCTATCGCATATAGTTTAGAAGATACCCATACATGTATACCCAATTTGGGCCACACTGTATGTGCAGCGAAGGGAGGTTAAGTATAGGGTTTCCATAGCTGCTGTGGGGCACGTTTTCATAGCCCCTGTTATACCCAGACAGGCCAGCATCTGTACTCTTGTCAGCTTTCACTATGTTGTTATTTCCTTTGTTTTTACCCACCACACTAAGCAGGCGTATGTTTATAATAGGCTTTACAACAGTGTTATAGGACCACCAGATGATGGAGGGTTGTAGGTTCCATGTTTTACCAAAGAGTCGTCGACAGGCCCAAAGCGCTGCTGTTGCTTTTTTGATAGTTTTTCCCAGGTGTGGGTCCCAGGTTAGTTTCCGGTCAAGAACAATGCCAAGAGTCGTCAACAGGCCCAAAGCGCTGCAGTTGCTTTTTTGATAGTTCTTTCCAGGTGTGGGTTCCAGGTTAGTTTTCGGTCAAGAACAATGCCAAGAGACTTAACCTCTTTTGAAAGTTCTACCGTTGTCCCTCCCAAAGTGGATGCTTTAAGGTTCAGCTTCCTTCTTTTTGTGAATGGGATCACTACGGATTTGCTTGGGTTGACATTTACACCATGTACACCATATGCTGACAAAGTTGAGTGCACTTTGCATACATTCTGAGAGAACGTTGTCATTATTATTATAACTAGGCCAGCTGCGTCACCTTGAACTTCAAAGCCTGCTTCAGTCTGTCTTACCAGTAGATCGTCAACAACCAGAGACCAAAGCATGGGCGATAGGACCCCTCCTTGAGGACATCCCTTTATTACTTTGACTGTGACGGCTATTTCTCCAATAGTCGCCGTGACTTCATGGCTGGTTATCATGGATTTTATCCATTGTGTAGTGGATCACTGCTGGTTGTAGCGCGCTGAATTGATTCATGTGAGGTGTTGTAAAATAGACCTAATCCTATGTCAAGGTCTTGGAGGATTGTTTCCGGAATCGATGGGAAGTGTTGCCAAATCTGTGTTTTAACGGGTCGATCTATAGGTAGTGTTGGAAACAATGCAAGAAAAAGAACCGATTTACTATCTATCGGCTTCGAATCTAGAATTGGTAACGTCGCCACTATATGGTAAATCCTCCTTTCGAATAGACAGTGTGGTTGTAATGGAAAAGTCTTCAATGCCTTTTTGAGCAGATCTACTCTCCAGCCTGTACTTTGGACTTTTGAGCTATACCATGCCTTGTTTTTTTGGTTTAGTTGTCTGTTAGTGCCTAAACTCTACTCCATAATGGGGATCTTACCAGGTGAGTGAGTTCAGGTTATAAAGTGTCGCCATTTTGTGATTCCATCACACGTGAATAGTTTTCTTTTTAAATCTCGTTCCAAAAGTCCCGCTTTGGACCACTTTTGAGGCACCAAATCCAGCGACAGCGGTTTTCTAAAGACCCTGTTTTTGAAGTTAAACTTCTTTAGTGAGGGTAAGGTCAGAAAAAATGCTTATCAAAGTGAAACGCTCCTTTAATTAAGCATGTTTCAGTATAGTTAGAGGGTTGAACTTTTCAGGATATGTAGCCAGGGTAAAATGAGGATCCTGGACGAAAACTGCAACCGAGCATCGGATCGAAAATCTAACAAGCGTCATCAATGGGGGGGGGGGGGGGGGGAGAATACCCCCTACCTCATCGAATATCCAAAAAACTTAGAAAAATTGGAAAAAATTAAAAAAAAGTAAATAATTGCTCTGAAAGTTAATAAAAGTATTATAAAACGAAATAAAATAAAAAATTAATAATACAAAAAAAGTTAGAGAAACGAGGATTTGGGCGAAAAAAGGGGAAGGAGTTTAGCTACAAGGTCGGGATGGCAAAAATAGAAAAAATATTGCATAAATATTGCATAACAAAACTTTTTTTAAAAATTGGAAAAATTAAAAAAAGGGTAAAACATTTTCGGAAAATTAATTAAAGTTTTATAAAAGAAAATAAGAAAAAAAAACAAAATCAAAACATTGTTTGAAAAGTTAATAAAAGTATTATAAAATCAAATAAGAAAAAAAATAAAAGAAAGAGTTGGAAAGTTAATAAAAGTATTATAAAACGAAATAAAGAAACAAAAAATAATAAAAAAAAAGTTAGAAATAGTTGAAAAAAAAGGAAAAAAAATAAAAAGAGTGTCGATACCGGGGCCAAAAGTTAAGAAAAAAAGCTTTAAAAATAAAAACTCAATTCCTAATATCTCTTTCAGAAGTTTTACTTCAGTTGTGTGCTTATAAAGGTGAGGCACATAATTTTTTCTATTTCCGATTTTCCCTGGAAATGTATATATTATTTTTTTATTGGTCTAACTGTGAACGTTACACAGGTAAAATTGATTGATCCCCTTTATTATTTCGTGCTGTTTTATTGCATGCTTTTCAGACGCGCGCTTGGCCTACGCGCTTGTAGTAGTAAATTTCCTCAGTTCTTTTGACTTTAATTTTGGACTTTAACTTAACTCTCACTCTCAATATCCTCACGCGCTTGTAGTAGTAAATTTCCTCAGTTTTTTGACTTTAATTTTGAACTTTAACTTAACTCTCACTCTCAATATCCTCTAGTTCTGGGGTGAAGGTATCGCGCTTAAAAATTAGAGTCAAAGTAAAAGCGTTGCAGAATTACTTAACAATTACTTAACAAAATGTTTTTTCTTTATTTCAGGCTCTGATAAATTCTGTGGTCAAGGAGCTCCCCAACGTGATAAAAACCTATGAGGTTCCTTACACCAAATTCAACCATATGGACTTTTTGTGGGGAAAAGATGTCCGCTTACTAACAGAAGAAACTCTACACAATATTGATCAATTTAACAATAGAACTGAATAAAGTGTACCATTACAAATAATACTTCCAACAAGTTGTTTTCAATTCAAAACAAACTACTTGAACTGAACTTGCAACCATAATGTTTCGGCCAACTATCGTTCTAGATGCTTGGCCATTGAAGCGTGTAGAGGCAACCTAAGTCCAACCTTATTGATAAACTAACTGTTGCAAAAATCATACTATAACTATTACAATACACTGCAGCAGTGTTGTGGCTAATTTGCAAGTTGGATGTATTAATATCTTAAATATTTTAACTGCATTCTCAGAAGCATATTGACGCTTTCCTTAGAATATGAAAACTTTTATATGCTGAGGTTATCTTTACATATCGCAATCATATCGATTGTATAACTGATGAGATCGCCATCGGCTTCCAGACGCGATTGACCTTAATATAAATATGGTCACAGACGCCAGTTGGAATGAACGATACAAATTTAAGTTTAGAATTCTTAATCACTTTTGATATTAAAATAAAAAGTATTCAAGTATCCAAAAACAAGAATATTGATTTTAATTTCTTTCATCCAATAAATACATGAGTTGGTCTAGGGAACCGTGGTCACCGTTTCGCAAACCAGCAATTAAATATGATAAGCAAATATTCATTTACAATTTATCTGAGAATATATTTCTATCAGAGCTTATTATCCTTAAATTTTTCGTCACCATTTTGTCAAGAATGTTAGCAATTATAACTAATAATGGCGTCTAAATATTAATTACTAGATAATAAATATGTACGTTTATGCAACAACATAATTATTTTCAAAACTCAGAGAATACAAAAAACTACATTAAGATGTATATTTTGGCAACAGATCAAGTTTCATCTTTGTCAATGAAAATAAATAGATTGTTGGAGAAGATATGGAGGAAGTTTAATCGGCATGAAAGAACTATTGATGCTGATGATACTGATGATGATAATGAGGTAAATTATGAAAACCCGAAGAAAAATTATCATTAAATATTCTAGAGACCATGTATACACCCAGTGATAACGAAATATGCTTCTTGCTAATCTTGCTTGATCTATGTGCGATTCTTGATTCCCATTTTTTCTGTTCATATTTGGTAATTTTATTCGTGTATTTACTCTTTTTTCTATGTTTTTCTATGCATTCTATGCATAATAATGTATTTTTGAATGCTTAGTTTTTTAAGTTTCTTTGAGTTGAATAAACATGTACCAAAATGTACTGAAATATTTCCAAAGAATATATTTTCGGAAATTTCACATCTTTAACTGGGACTAATCCACAGAAATCAGAATAAACACGGTAGATTACATCAAGCGCGCTAATTCGTAATTAATCGCTTTAATGCGGCTATAAAACGTTTCAATTAACGCTATCACAATATTGACCTATTCCCAATTCAGAGTACTTAACTCGGGAATAGTTGCAATAATAATTTTAGGTTAAACGGTAAATAGAACGGGACACTGAATTGTTTCAAACACTTTCTGTATATTGTCTAAAAATGTATTACATAAGAAAAGTGCTCTAAAGCAAGTTGAGAGAAACTGTGTCTATTTTGAAAGGGTCAAACCCAAGAACAATTCCGATTTAGATACGAGATATGTAGTTATTAAAATATTTTTTTCTGGGAATTATTTTGCAAAATTGCAGTGATACTAAAGTTCGTTTCAAATTAGAGAAAGTAATAAATAAAACAGTAATAAAACATCCGAGAAGCCGAGAAAGGTCAAATTTTTCGCTATGTTTCGGCTACTACATATGCGTAGTGCCTGCATTTCGTTTCATATTAACATTATTGCTCACACACCGGCCTATAACATCTTATGGTAAATGACTTAAGAAAAAAATATCAATTTTTAATTATCTTCTGGTAAGAAGTAAAACAGTTTGTCCGTGAAAATGGTTAGCGTCTGTCAATAGAGTTAGTAAAGGTGCTCTATCTATAAATGAAAAAGTTATTATTCTTGTTTCTACAATGCCAACAACCGGAGTTGCAAAAACAGCTGAATAGTGTTAAAAAATAACTGGGATTGGAGAATTAACAATATACAGACTATCAAGTAGGAAAAAAGTGGCCCAATCAAATCACCAAGAAAAAAGAAAGAGGAAGGGGAAGAAAGGAAATGGACATCAATGATGATACAGTCAATTTTGGTACAATAAGGCGAAATTATTTGTTGGCAAAGACGATATTTTTTGAACAGTAAGACAATATTGGAAACACAATGTAAATATTTAAAAACTGTTTTTAATTTAAAAAAATGGATCCCTCGCATCTACGCATAGTAAATATTCATTGTATTTGTGGCAAATTAGTCAAGGGTTAGTTCGGGTTAGCCTAGTTAGGGGGAAAAGTGGTAAACGAACTCTGCTTGGGTCAGTTATTCAACATTTACTGTTCTATTTACAGTACTCTTAATCACTTGAGCACAAAAATCTATCATGATTATTCTATAAAAAGCAGTTTGCTGTGTCTTGCCTACATAATTATTATACTTGAATTTGGCATTTAGTATTCCTTTAAAGTCTTAGGTATTATCGAAGGAAAATGTCTTGAATTTTATAATTTATTTACAACTAATCAAAATTTTTAAACTAAGCTGTGAGATCAAGACTGGACTTTATCGTATCCTTTTTTTTCAGCAGGCGCTTGCCGAGAATATCCAGAATATCCAGCGGCAATTGCTCCAAATACTCAAGGAAATAATAGCTGCTTGTGCAATCAATGCTATAGTGTTTCCGGCTTGTTCTCACACTCAGCTTTTTATAAAATCAATAATAAATCAAGTTGGATACTTTTCAGACAATTTAAGTTGAAGAAAATATACTTCTAATTTATGCCCATCGTGTGAAAGACGTATGTGTATGTGTATATTAATGAGTGCCTTGTAATGTTTTCTTAACACTTGTCTGACTTATTTAATTATTGTAAACATTGCTTAATGGAATTACTTTGCTGTGTTTGGTAACCATTCGTTAATTGGCTCTAGCTGAATAATAATTTAAAGATAAATAAAACATAAATTTGGCAAGTTGCAAGTATTTTGTATCTTCAAACACTACAGAAGTTGTCGATTTAAATATTAAGCATATACAAGTTTTTTTAACGTGGCATCTTGCATGGGCGTACCTGGGAGGGCGTCAGCTGATGGAATGCCACCCCTGAGTTCTTCCAGCCTCTCATAGCTGGTAAATTATGTGCCTATGCCTATCCTAAAAATGTGGATTTTTTTCTGTGGTTATTTTAAATTCTTGCTTTTATTTTTTTTTCTCTAAAAGAAAACAATGTTTTTTAAATTGATGCAAACTAAGATTTTTGAGAGTTTCGCGGACATAAAGAAACAAAATAGGGAAGAGAGGAGGTAGCGGTTCGCCTACATTTCTATTTCTCTTGAGTTATTTACGTACGGAAAAGTGAAAACGCTCATGGCATCTGTTATAATATTTTCTATGCCGTTTAACAATTTTGTTATCGTCAATATAAGTAGCCTTACATTATTTTAAAAAAAGTTTTAGACGCCTCATCTGGCAGAAACTAAGTTGCATTGAAATATGCTTCCAGATAAAGCTAGATTTCACATTTTTATTCAAATAATTTTTCGGAGAAGAGAAGACCTTGGTGCTATCGCGCTATGGCCAATTATCTAACCCAGGCATCAATCCACAAAACTGAAAAACACAACACATTGCTTTTCCAAGAAAGCTTCCCACTAAATCCACTTAACTAGTAGAATATCGAAATCAAGACACGGATATAAAAATATGAAAATTATGATATTTTAACCGCTGCACAGAAAATTAAAATCTCTTTCGAAAATTGCCATATTTTTAAGTAAACTCGCATTAACGAAAATATCCAGGGACTAAACTAAACAAATCAGAATCGAACATAAAACCACCAAAATCAAGTTTTAGCCAAAGCTTAGACGCTGGTAACATGTAGGGGAAAGTCGGGTTGTATCGGACAAAGGGTTAGGTAATAATATTCGCAAGGTCCACAACAGATAATGCGCATATATTCACGAAAATGCAAAACTAGACCAGCCGTAGCGTAAACGTGACCGGTTCGTGTTAGTATGAGGTGGGATCTACAGAAGTGTAGAACTGCATGATAATTTTCAGATTTTTTAAGGCTCGCGTCCATCCCATTTAAGTATGTGTAGTTCGGGATAGGCACACATGTCCTAAATCGCTAGAATATGTTCTGTTTGTTGAGGATGGAATACAAAAATGGTGCCATGTAGAATTGTATTCCCTTGCATGCAGTTTGGGGAACACATTTTTTGGGTAGTATCGTTCATAAAATTAACTTCATTCTTTTCATTTCAGATTTTTCCTCAAAATACCCAACGCTTCAGTAACAAACATGTGCGAGGCCAATGGGATGAAACTCACACAAAAGCTGCAACTCAAGACGTACTCGTCCTTTTAATTAGAGCTGCAGCAGACTGGAATGGTGTTTTCAAAAGTTCCATTTGGGGACAGAATTTAAAAACTTAGAGGTTGCCAAGCAATGAAATTAGCTCCAGATTTAGGAAGATTTCGCTTAACATTCGCAGAAGAGTATGAAGAACTTGCTGGGCACATTCAAGATTTAGACAGCAGGTTAGGGCCATTGACTGAAAAAGAGTGTTGCATGTTGGTATTTGACTTGAAAAGCTGAAGTGCTTCCATGAATCGTCATACCCAATTATCTCTTAGAACTGCCGATTCCACTAATCTGTCACCAACTTGACCCTTTTTTACAAAGATGATAGGTTAAATGGAAATATATTCCTTCCAAAATGTACAATGCACACGAGACTGGAAGTTCAACGATCCACCAAAAATGGAATAAAATAGTTTCTTCATTCAAGAGCAAGAAGCCAGCTGGAAAAGTCATATCAAGAGAAAAAAGTTGTTCAGTTATGAGAATGTTGGGCATAGATGCCTATCCCCCTACATTGTTAATTTTTTCTAGAAAGAAAAAAGCTGGGCAGTTCAAAATTGAACATCTGAAGGGTTAACCTTGGCGGTTCAAGATAATTGCTGGTTAAATGATACCAGATTGCTTAAATGGATGCCCAGCTTTGTAAAATGCACACACCCTAGTAAAGAGGTACCCGTACTTTTAAAATTAGACAGCCATTTCTTGAGGTTATTACTTCTGCTAAGGAGAAGAATATCTTTCACCCATACTTCCAAGCAATGGCAGAAAGATTGGGTGCAAGAAAAGACTGCGAAACGCTAAATTTTGATCTCAATGCTTTATAAGAATGCCCTTGAAGAAAACGACTATTAAATAGAATAGAAAAATTTATGAAGATGAAGATTCGATTAGAACTAGTGACAAGAGAGGAAACCGAAATAATGAGATGCAGAAGAAAAAACTGAAAGCCAGAATGCGGCAAAGTATACTATGAGCGGAAAAGATTTCGAAGAAGACTGGATCCAATAGTCACTGTTCTGGGCTCATCAAGCCTGCCGTGGAACTGCTAAAAAGAGAAATGGCTAACTGCAGCCCAAATGTTGTTAATCCTATCGCATGCGCAGTACGATGCATCAGAATTACCCATATCCTTACGGTCCAATGATTTGCTATCAACAGGTCTTTTAGTGCAATGGTCAAACCCAGTCCAGTGGCATAATTTTTTTTAAGGTCACGTGTGAAAAGTTTTTTCTCATTTTGTGCATGGCTTGGGTTAGTTTTGGCCAGTATTTGTTGGTTGCGCACGCGAGCGAAGCGAGCGGAGGGGCACAGCGAAGCGAGAAAGTGACAAAGCAATTTGGCAATAGTGTTAACATTTGGGCTGCAGTTAGCCGTTCCTCCAAAAAACACGTCTATTACGTTTGCGGCATTTAAAAAAAATCAAAAATAAACCATTTATCTTGATCTGAAAAACTTTAAACTACTTTATATTTTTTCGAGTTTTGTTACTCCTATTATTTTATTATGAATTTAGTCCCTTTAAATTAAAAAATAAATAAAAAATAAGAATATTTTTAATAATTGGGTTTGCACATTGTTGGTTAAAGTGCCCGATACAGCCTTAGTTTCCCCTACTCTTTGCTATAAAATAACTAAGTTTCAAAGTCTCGTCAATTCATGGTACCTAATACCTATACTCCTCTATATCTTATACCTATCCAGGTTATCCACCAGGTAGTCAAAATGTCTTCTTAAGCCTGATTAACACTGATGCAAGTTTTGATACAATTTGAACTCCCAATGCCGTTTTTACGAAACACCTTAGAAATTACCGTTGGTACAAATGACAGCTAATTTGACATATTACATAACCTCTCTTTTTTCTTTATACCTCTACTGTTACCTTTTTTTCCAGGTCGATCTTGAAATTTATTAAAATTGCATTTGAAACATGGCACACGACGGCAAAAACAAAGGAATATTTATTTGGTCCAAGTAAGCTACTTTATTGTTAACAAAATGCTACCAGAATATTGCTGATCCAAATTATAAAATTAAACCTAACATTTTGTTCAGATAAATTAATTGTATTTAAGAAAAGCCTCCATCTATTTGCGAGTAAACCAAATGCATTTACGACTATCCCTCTTCTATACTGCTAGAAACCTTTAACTACTAATTAATTATCACCTTGTCCTTTGAACTTGAACTTGGAAAATATTACATAATCGTTCAAGTTAATTTATAAATAACGCGAGCGAACAGCGCAGGCAATTATGGACCTTAAAGTTGCAATGGTTAGCAGATTTTATGATATAAATAGTCGAGCGGACCATCACTCCGAGAGGCTTTTGGCTCTCACCTATGCCGCTCACCTACTGCATCCACAGGGACGTGGTAGCTGCTCTAACCATTTTCTAATCTTCAGACCCAACTCGGGAAGTGCAGTTCACAGGAACATATTTCTGGGGGGATACCCCACTAAAGTCGAATCTACGATAGATCTGTACCTAAATTCTAGGTCGTGATTTTTAAAGTTAAACAATTTTACTGCCTTAGAGGGCTGATCCAACTGAAGATAAATCAAGAACCTTAAATAATTATCTCATGAAATAACTAAACCTAACCATAAATTACAACACAACACCGCTCTTAAAGATCTTTATTATAATACAGGAACTGGTCGATCAAAACAAATTAATTTTATTAATTGCTTTAAGCCATAAAGGTGTTGGTGGCTAATTAACTGTATAATTAACCACAAAAAAATTTTAGTGGAGTGTATTAAGATAGGGGAGTGGGGGTTTTACACATAGATATGAATTGAAACCAGGTAGGTATGTTAACGTACTTTAATAATGCAATTATGCATTTGTAATTAATGTAAAAAATATATACAATTTATACACTAATTTCACGCATTCATTCACATAGAAAATAAATATATAAATAGGTTTCTTAATTATTAATATCTATTAAAAAGTCTTGATTTGTTAATTTAAAATGAAACTTTTGTCTATAAAATTCCAACTTTCCTTTCACTCTACAAATACCTTGATTTTCTCGTTTCTCTACTATTATCGTACCCAGGGGTAAGTAGCCTATTTAATTTCACACATTGGATTCCATCAGCTGGGATTGGAATGGATTTTCTCTACTGCAAATGTGCAGACGCCATTTTACAGTGTTACTTCTTCTTCAAAAGAGACGCTACGATTCGGTATTGTCTTAGAATTGTGTTAAAAACGCCCAAATGAGGCCTTTGTCCAAGTGTGAACAAAGGTTACTGAGGTACACTAGATATTCTACAAATTAATATCTGTGCATATAAGAAGAGAAATTGGCCCAAAAGGAATTTGACCTTTGGCCAGAGGGAGAACAGCACGTTTTACTGCTATTCGAGTGAACGCTTGACCTGAACTTTAAATACGTAACAAAATGAGAAAAACACTAATTAGTTGCCTTAAACAGGGCTAGATGTTTTTCGGCGCGAAAATCTAGGAGAGCTGTGACGAGACAGATCCTACGAGGCTGAGTGTTTTCTAAGCACTAATACACAAAATATCCACCCTTAGAAGCGTAAGTTAAATAGACAATGACAGTTCCATGTTTTTGATTGTGCGAACTACGGTGAGAGGCGCTGGAGGCATTGACCATTGACAGCGACATCTGACACTGTTGAGCTGACAGGACAGCCATTTTGTTTGGTGTAAGATATTTTGGCTGGCTCTATTTGTGATTAGATTTTATATTTGAGTTTATTCTTCTAAAATCGTTCATAAACGAACCGTTTATCTTTAATCCCGCATTAGCATTACTTGCTATAATGGATTGAGGTGCTAAGAAAACGTGTTCTGTTGTGGGTTGCGAAATCAAAACCGGTAGCTTCTATCGTTTTCCCAATCCCAAAAAGAATGAAAAACTATTGCAAGTGTGGTTGCAGGCTATAAACAATAAGAGACTCTTTCAGATTCCACAAGATAAACTATTTAAAAGTAGCTTAGTCTGTGCAAGACACTTTGTGCCTGCCTAGTGATATATCACATGGTCCCCGCAGAGGCTTGAAGTGGAATGCTGTTCCGAAGCTTCATATCAAAGAAGGCAAAGTCAAATGTAGTAATTGTAGGGACAATTGCCAAAAAAGGCATTCGGACAATGATACAGACTTCATAGATTTGATGCCAGACAATATGGAAAATCACAATTGATCAGGCCTGGCACCTATTTCTATTTTTTAGTGTCACAATAAATTTCAAGATTATTTTATCTCATTCCTCGTTTGTGTCATTGTCTGAATGTATCTTCTGTTCTGAGAACTATTTTAAAAAACAATTGAGTTTCAATTTAATAAATTGTAAGGATCATTCAAACTCGAGCGATATTCTGGTTAAAATCATTGTCAGATATTGCCTATTTTTTTGGTGTAAACGAATTAACCTAGTTAGCAAAGGAAAGGATGATAAATTTTCAATACAGAAAATTTCAGTCTGAAATCAAAAGATCCAAGGCTCACAATACTAAAAAAGCATATAACTGTTAATTATTTCACTGCATCATTGCTAGTCATTTATTGGTGTCCTCAAATACACTTTCGTCATGTATTCTTAATTCGAGAAATTCACTATTCAATTATTGTAGATCTCGGTGAATTTATTCTAGATTTTAAAATGTTCAACGACTCCTTTTTTCAAATTTTATATTATCAAATTACCGTTTTGTTTGTACTTTTCTAGCCATTATATTGATGACTAGGTATTTGAACACTGAATGTTTTAAGGTCGTTTATTATGCAAATATGTACTCAGCCCTTAGATACGGGATAATATTCTGGGGAGGCAGCTCGGGTGCTGCTCAGGTATTTAGACTACAGAAAAGAGCAGTTCGAATTATTTTATAGTTGCGATACAGACAACGTTGCAAGGGAAAGTTTAAAGAACTCAAAATTCTTACAGTACCAGGGCTTTATATTTATGAGTGTTTGCTGTTTCTGTTCAAAACAGGGAGCAGTTCTCGTTATTTGAAACAAAGCAAAGCATACGTACCAGATATTGTGGATTCAATACTCCTCGACACAAACTTTCTGCCACTGAAAGAGGTACTACCTACTCGTGTGTAAAGTTTTTTAACAATATGCTGCGTAACATCAAGACAGATAAATTTTATCACTTTATGTATTAAAAAACTGCTTATGGAAGTAGAACCATATACAGTGCAGCAATTTTTAGAATTTAAGTTTTAACTGTAATTAGCGTTTAAAGTGTGTTAGTATTGTTATATAATATATTCATCATTGTCATCAAAACTTATGGTCTGTGATTTATTTACATTTTTGCATATGTTCTTCTAACCACATCTGTTGCTATAGTATTATTAATTAAATAGTAGGACAGATTTTTTAATGAATGACATTTTAACTCTGTGAACTTTGTCGAGGTATATAGCATTAGTGATTGTTCTGTGAGATGACATTTGCATGAATTTGATGCAATATTATTCAGTCATGCCAATGTTTTATATAGATTATTGTGTATGATTTTATTAATAAAAGAATCTTGCGTTTGACTTAAATTTTATTTTTAAAAATGTATTATAACAAATTTAAAATAGACCAAAAGGGAGAATGATTTTCTATGATTTTGCATTGATAATTTTGATCCAATAATGTATACATAGTCTATGTATATCTACATAGATGCAAATCTTATAGTTCATTTTATACCTATATCTAGTATTTTTTGTTAAATAAAGTAAATAATGAAACAATATTTGGATTATTTAGTGCATCAGTCAATCAACATCCAGTGTTTTATTTGACAAACACTGATGAAAGGGGTCTGCAGCTTGTCGGAACAAACCTATTCATTTTTTAATTTCAAAATACTATTGGGCTTATATTAAAACTTTTACGTTAACTCTAACGTACATGTTGTCGATAATTTAAGGCAAATGCTCAATTTTTCTAAGGTCCACTATAATTTATAGGGAAAAATTGGTAATTTTTCTGGGTCTATGTATTGTCTAATAGTCAAGTCGTTGAGAAGAATTCGACCTTGTAGCATTTGTCTTAAATTGTCGATAACAAATGTACGTTATAGTTATACTTTCAATCATAAATATAAAGCTTATTTCAAAACCCCCGCTTATTATCAGTTTGCGAAACGATAAGAGATGGCGCTGCTCTCCTTTTCTGAATCGGTAACTTGTCATTGTCATCTGTCACGTCAGTGTACATCTACAGCGCCTCTCACCTTAGTTCGCACAATCGAAAACATGTCTATTTCACTTACGCTTCTAAGGGAGGGATATTTTGTGGCACTAATAATACTAATTTCTTCTTCGAGCTGGCTGCCTGGCGCCAGCTCGAATAAAAGGTGGGGGTTGGCGCTTTGCCGAATTCCTTTGAGATTGAAAGGGTAGAAACGGTTTTATTTCTTTATTTGACACATTATTGTGTACACAATGCTGACGGAGACAAACAGATATTGAATTGAAAACGATTAAGAAAGATTTCCTTTACGAGTGAAAAGTTGCTATATGAGTATTAAATATATGTATATTGTAATCTATTATACTGACAGCACCGGTGTACAGGTTCGGACTAAGGAGTAATGAAGAACTGAAATATGCTGATTTAAATACACAAATTTCCGTTTACCTGGGGTGAAATAAATATATTCGTGAATTAATTATGGCTCATTCATACTACATACATACAGGGTGTTATCACCAAACTATACGGTGAAAAACGAAAGTTATACCCGTGTTGGGGCGTTTCCCCAACAGGGACTACGACCTATAAACGATTCAAACCATACCTCGACCGAAATGACATGCGTGTTTTAGTAATCGGGTAATGTAAACTCATTAAGTCTTTGACCAATAGACGTTGTTATTGTTTTCTCATTAAGTCTTTGACCAGTAGACGTTGTTATTGTTTTACCGAAGTGCCTTCTTTATTATCTCTTCGCACCTGGTGTAGATCGGTCCATTATCTGAGCTATATAACCCCCCACGCCAACCACGGCGTGGCGTTACGGATAACTAAACGTGACAATATTTCTAAATGGAAAATATTTCATAATATTTATCCATCAAGTTACAAGCTGAATCTGAAATTCTTTCAAACGGCAAGGAAATAGGCGTTCCAGGTAAGAGGTTTTCCTTAGGAAAATTGAGTTGGTTTGTTGACATTGCTTTTCTAAATGCACTACCATCGGAATTCTTCCATTTGTACCGATGTCAACATATAACAAATTGAATTGAGGACCTACTAACGCTAGTAGCACAATGCTATTTCCTCCTTTGACCATTTTGGAGCTTGAAATTCTATGTGCTTTCCGTTCAGAGCCTCTAGGCAATTTGGAAATTGCCATTTTTCATTGAAGTCCGCTGCAATATTTAACCACTCTGCTGCAGTTTTTGGGACTTTAAATGTAAATGTATTAGCATTACAGGTCCTACATAACATTCGATTAGAGTACCTAATTTTAAATATTCTTTTAGGGTCTTATAAATTACTCACATTATTCTGGTACAATACATTCTCCTACAGTCGAATGTCCTACCCTAATTGCATAATGTAGACTCCTGATTCACCTGTTCCAAGATAACTAAGATTATAATTAAATGGCCTCGGGTTATATTGCTTGCCTTGAGTTTTTTTTACGATTTTCGGTTCTACACTTCTTAGAAAATCCTCAAATCTAGGTCTATCAATCCGCAAGAAAGATTTAAATCTCTGAATCACTTCCAATTACTCATTTATGAGGTGCAATTTTCTCAAAGCTTGATTTAGCCAAGGCCTAATCCACCATCGTTTTGCTTCTGGGAGCAATATAATAATTGATACTTACCTATACCCTCTTCGCCCATTTCTTTTTTTTATTTATTATTAGAACCAACTTATTAAAACGACTTAACGAATAGCTAGTTATTTTAATAAATTTTAGTTTGAATAAACTTTAAAACCTTTAAAAATAAAGACAAGATGTATTAGTCAAGTATCAAAAAATGCCATGAAATCATTCCAATGCGGTGTGTTGCAACTTTACTTCATATGCATTGAAACTTGAAACTCTCTGGAATCAGCTGTTTGCATCATAAATCCCTGAAAAATAAGATTGCACGAAAAGTTCCACCAATGCGAATCGGCCTTTAAACGTCCTATTTTAAAATGTACTTCTCAACCACCTTTTTATTATTTTTGTTTTATTATGAACAAAATATGAAAAATATTTTAAATTTCTAGTTATAACATTGTGTTGGTTGGACTAACAAATGCAATAATTCTTCTTTTTGTCTTCAGAGCTTGACGATCAAGCACTTTCGTCTTATAAAATCAGCCTTGCATAATGACTTGTAGTAACTCATATTTCGTATTTCGAGAGATTGGTTTAATGAACTTAAGCCACAATAGTAAATAAGATTTTCAGCTTCTTATTTATTCTGTCTTACAATAGTGTGTGATGGCTGGATCCTGGTTCCATCCAGAAAATGTTCAAGATCCCCACGCCTGTATAGCTATATGTCGAAAGTGTCGATCATTTTGCAATGTTCTTGTTTAAATTACAAGAGGCTTATTACGCCACTGGGGATCACAAATATTTACTCTAAAATATATTTTAAATTTGATTAAATTTTTCTCGTATTTTATTTGTTATCGACAATAACCGAAATAAAAACTGAATAATTCCTTTATTCTCAATTCATCGGTTTATTGCCGACATAAACCATTTTAATCGACGCTATCGCAATATTGATCTTACCCAATTCACAGTACTTAAGTTGGGAACAGCTGGCATAACAAAATATTTTTAGGTCACACGGAAAATGGTGTGGAATGTTTGTCGGCCGCATATTATTTCGTCCTTGGGAACGCCGAGATATTTGTTATTATATAAATAGAAGTCAGGAAATGCCTAAGGAATTATTGCGCTCATAATTTAAATTTATACAATAAATCACGAAAATGTACCCACCACCCACCTTTTCACAGAAGTGAGAGAGTATTTGGTATGCAACAAGATAAGGGCAATATTATTTTCTGCAGTCAATAAAGTACGGGTAGGTACCTACAAGAAGTTTTTTTTTTTAAATATGTTCTACCAACTAAATATTTCTAGAAAATTTAAAAAATAGCCTTTAAAAAGTAGTTTGTCCAAGAATTTCAACATACCTATGCAAAATTCACAATGTATTAGTTTGTAGCAGGTTTGCATCAAATAAAAAAATAAAATAAAATTAACAATTTCTAACAAAGGTTCAGTTCAAACAACTAAAATATATAATTATATTTTACTAATTTCCTAGGCAATGTATAAAATAGGATGGAAGTAGTCAATTTCTGATAAAATTCGTTTTTAATACATTTTGGAGATGAAAGCTGCGCTATTCCGCTGAGATCCTAACAGTACTAACACTAAGCGAACTAATAATTCGTATACATCTGTAATAATTAACTAAATATGAATTGTCAACAGAAAAATTATGTACAGGGTTTTATTTGGTATGTTCCATTCTAGCCTCTTCCTACTGGAATTTTTAGATCCTGCCTTGCCCTAGACTAGATACCAGAATCCTAGAGAACAGTACGGGTGGTTTTTATTCTCAAGTCAAAGGAAGCAGATAACACCCAGGCCAAATCATCCCGCCCAATTAGTCCATCCAGTTTTTTTTGAAACAATGGAGAAAATAGTAGATTGTCACACAAGAGAGGTGGTTTTGGTGGGGACACTAATGCATACCCAACAATATGTTTACCAGGTAAGAAAGTCCACAGAAATGGGTCTCACCGAGTTGATAGGATGGTGGCAGTGCCTGATCCCTGAAAATAGGCGCTAGGGTCTTCCCAGATATCGAGGGAGCGTTTAACAACACGTCTTTTGAATGGAAAACCAAGCTGCGAGCAGGCTAATCCCTTTATTGTAGGGTGGATAAGAGCCCCTTCTTAAGTGTCTGGTAGTAGACCGTTTACTGCAGGAACTAAGTGATGCTTGGTCCTAAATTCAAGATTATGCTGGTGATCTGGTCATCATTATTGATGATCCCAGCTTACGAAGAAGCGTAAGCTGGGAGAAATTCTTCCGGTCATAAACTTGTTCCGCCGATTTTTGAGTTATAAAGGCTCAATAATTAAGCATTGTAACCAGGCTTAAACGTTGGGCGCTAATTATGTAACACGGTTTGTCAATTGCTTAACAGGCGGTCCATATGCCAGGTCCACTCATCGGTTTTAATTTTGTTTAAAGATGTGGGTCTATGTGGCAGCAGTTACGTGAAGGCGCCACTACATTTTTAATTATATGAATGATTTTAACACATCGAAATCAGGGCAGCAAAATTTAGAAGCATACCCTAGGCAAGAATATTATGAAAACTAGAAACCAATGGTATTTATTAGGGAAAGGTACGTCTGACACTAATTTACCAAAATAAACATGGGAATCCCAGATAAATTATTTATTTAAATATTAAAAACTTTCACAAACTGTCTAAAGACAATTAATTTCAAGTTATGGTATCGCCTATAAACTAATAACCAGATTATCTTATAATGTATTTCATCTATATTATCAAACTATTAAATCAAAGCAAAATAAGATACTAACATAGCCGGTAAATATTTACAGGTATAAACGAAGTGATTACTAAACAAAACTAATCTAAATGAATCTCATGGCAGCGATAATATCATTATATCAATAAAAGGTCAATAAAGACACACTAAATCATTTAAACAACCAATGATTATCATAACAGCTTAGCAGCAAAATAAATTCCCTACTCGCTATAATAATGAGTAAAGTAAATATCTCTAAAGAAAATATGGTAGATATGATACTCGACAATATACAACCTAAAGCTATTCATCGGTAAACTCAATTATCAAGAATGGTAAGCTCTTTAAACAGAAACGAGGAGAATTGACAATAGATAGATATAAGAAAGTAGACGACCTACAGTCGTAACAGTGAATTCATAAATCAAAATGATAAATACGGACATTAGAAACGATATATGAAAGCAAATAACCTACAAACGTTTAACAGTAAATTCACTAAACAAAAACTGTCACCCAAGGTAATAGGTACAGTATAAAAAGATAGACGACCTACAGTCGTTTAACAACAAATTCATTAAACAAAAACTGCCAACCACGGTAACAGGTACGGTATAAAAAGATAGACTTCCTACAGTCGTTTAACAACAGATTCGTTAAACAAATCGATAAATTACGATAATAGCGATAAATATCGATATTAGAGACAGCAAAAGTTCATTAATTTAAAACAAAATAGATCCTACTTGTTTCTCGCAGATTATGCCCACATGGAATCCACCGGCATTTCCTGCGAAGTTAATTTTTCACCATGTGGTCATATTATCTCGACAAAAGGTCTATTTTGTTATAGTACTCATCAACACGGTTCTAATGTTCGCGCCAAATTATGAATATTCTAAATTTCATAGCCTTGTGAGTATCATTTAACAATTAGGGTTCTAGAGCCAGTATTGCAACATATTTTAGGAGCCCAAGCTTCATCCACCCAAGCCATCAGTACTCCTTCTATTGATTAGAAACGTATTGTCCGCGTTCTCTAGATTCGGGTACGTTACCAGACAATTTTAAGATCAGTCTAGGGATTACACAAAACACAAATAGAAGTTATTCAAATAACACATACATTTGGCAGGGATGATTTTGATGTAGAACAGTGAGCCTTACTATTTTAAGGAAAGCTAATGACAATTTTAACCATCATGGTTATTATTACGTTTTAATATTTGTGGAAATGAAGCTTCATACTTCACTGATTTCGTTAGTTCAATAACCTATTGTGATAGAAAACATCTTACAGATAAATGCCGGATAATACTTACAAATTGTACCGTAATTAAAATTCCATTATTTATCTAATTATGTTAAGCAACGTTCAGCGTTAAGACTTGGTAATAAATTTACCTGCTGAAGACAATCAAATTAATTGCATACACAAATTACATGGCTAAATTAACAACAAACAACCGTTTATGCTGGAGGTATTGTTCTAAGCAAATCTTAATTATAGCATTACAACATCCGCATTAGTATTGCGTGTGACTAGATTCTCTGCTGTATAATATGACTGATTCTAGGCCTCTAGAAACTTGAATTCAAACTTAGATTCAATTGTTTTGAATAGTTGTATGTATTGACGGTATTAACTTTTTATTACACACATCAACTGTGTTGAAGTGCTTATTTTCGAAGATTCCAAACCCTAACTTAATTTTTAGTTTCGGTTATTAGGCCTAATCTCTAGTTCGATACGAATCGATTTTAACCACTCTTTCTAATAACGAATAATGTTATCTAATGTCCTATTTAAGAATTCGAGAATAATTTGTATCCCACTTGCCTAGATGTAAATAGCTACTAGACGTTTAAATAATTTAATTTCTCGAATTAAAATTCTCCAAACGTCGCGACACTTGTAACAGACAGACTTTCGATTTGGCCGTTTGCCAAGGAATCGCAGAGGAAATACTGTCAACATAAACGTGCTGTACGTCTGGAATTGTTTAATAGTTCGATCGCAGATTTCATATAAGATGCACATTTCCGTTAGAATAATATTTGCTTAACTTATTTCAGTTTCAATACTCTCACTGGGCCTATAATATAAATGGTTTCATTCCTATTACACAACAGGTCTTTAATAATTTTCGAAGTTATGTATTCTGAAATTAAATTGAACAGTTTGTTACTCAGGTAAGTTATGTGGCGAAATTCCTCTCGTTTAAAGGCTAGTAGGATCGAAAATATCCATTGCCCACATTTGAGAGATTCATATATAAATAGCTTAAGAGTATACCACTATTCCTATATTCTCAAAACTCTAAAGTACGGCTCGACCGATTGTGAAAAATAAACTTGTCCGCTTATTCAACTTTCGGCATGGGAGTGCGGCCCTCTGCTTATCTGTGTTATAGTCAATTTTTCAGTGCTACTGACACTGATGCTGATATAATTCAAGTATCGAAAAGCTAATATTGTCACGTATAGAATATTTGTAGGTCTTTTACTGTTACAAACTGTATGCCGTGATACGACGCCTTGGTTGGCGTGCAGGTTATATAGCTCAGATTCGGGATCGCTCTACGTCAGGTGAGAAGAGATGATAAAGCAAGCACTTTAGTTAAAAACAACAACAACGTCTATTGGTCAAAGACTTAATGAGAAAACAATAACAATGTCTATTAATCAGAAGCTTAATGGGTTTGCACTGTACCCGATTATTAAGGTGCGCATGTCCTTTCGATTGAGGTATATTTTTGAATTGTTTATAGGTCACTGTTCTATAAGAGTGGTGTTGTCTTTTATTTATGGTTAGCTTTGTCTTAAGGACACTCAGAGTTTACATTGTAATCTAACTACTTGAAACAGTTTACTTTGAAAATTATCTTTCCCAGAACTTCGACAAATTTATCGTAGATTCGACCTTTACTACTATCGGTGGGTAACCCCCAAGCCGATGCAGATGTGTGCTGCGAAATTCAGGTTTAGGTAGGAATCAGGTTGCAGGTATTAGGACCTTACGCACATGTGTGCTTGCAAGGAACTGGTTGGGGTGAGAAACAAAGTCCGCCGAACTGATAGTTCGCTAGCGTATTTATAGAGGTGCGTCTTGCCTCGGGAATAAGTGTACAGGGGAATGTTCGGGAATACAGGCAATATTTCGGGAATGTCTTCTAAAAGTGAAACACTCTCAAAAATCCTTTTCTGATTTCGAAAATAAGGAAATTCTTCTTAATCAGACAGAAAGCTCGAGGGAAAATAAGGTTGAAATAAAAAAGGAATGCTACTACACTGTGTACTATGATTGCGGTGGTATATAGGGAGAGTTATTGAGCATTATAAAATTTTGAAAAGAAAAGTTATATGATTTTGTTTGGTCTTGGCCTAAGGGAGAAGAAACACCTCAACTTAATCCCGAATACTAATTTTATGGACCAATAAAACTACATTCCAAATAAAAAGAGAAGATAGACTGAATATTGTTGCGCGTAAAACCCTTCTAAATGAGTTAGCAATATAACATAACTAAGATGGTACCTACCTTTAAGGATGCGGCAAGCGCAACATGTGCTCCGACTGCTCGTCAGCGTGGGAGTGAACTAAATATCTACTTTTGACCAGGGCACCACCAGTTTGAAATAATTAAATCGGCAGACCCAAATTAGAAGGTCCTCGGTCTTGAGAATCCTTAAGGGCGATTCAAAATCCAATTACTATCAACTACACTTGTTTGGTTGAGGTATTTCAGAGCATATAAAAGATGGTAGTTCGTGCAGGTTTAAGTTTATTGGGCCCTCGTTACGTTTGACGTTAACGTGTTGTCATATTTCTTTCAATAAACAAAATGATATAAATATAAAAAAATGTAAAAGAGCATAATTGGAAACAAATAATAACCTATATGCTCACAAATATAGAAATAGATCAGTTGCGTATATATACAGACTGTAATTTTAGTTAAATTGAATTATAATGGAAGTGGAATAGATAAAGAATGATCGAACAATTGTTTGGCACGTTTAGCTATAAAGAAAGTAACAATATAATATACCAAATGATTACGGAAGATCACAATCAATTTCAACAAATTAATAATAAACGAAATATGCATAAGATATATATCGTTTTATCATACTAGCAATAAGAGCCATCAGGATAATACTATTACTACTAACCTTGTGCACGTCTACCATGGTATACGTGTCGCAGTTGTACATAAATAAACCTTAACGATTTAGTTTAGGAAATACCGTTATCTAAAGTTATTATAACCAGGTAGTCAATAAGTCAGAACGACAATGTTGATCATTTACCACAATGTAAATCAAATTGTAATAACAAGTAAATATAACATCAAAAAACTATGAGTATTAATTGAACCACATTGAAATCACACGACGCTGAAAAGAGATAGAACACGCAATCTAAGACCACGCTGAAAGTAATTAATAGACGCCAATACTATCCAGATTAACTGGAGAATCCAGTATACCTATCCTAGCTTTTAAGAATAACCCCAGTTACTCCCAAATAACTTGAAGGTAAGCTATATTTTAGTCAAGCACCCTTTAATCACTTCAAACATGAAACAAAGTCACCCGAAATTTTGATTAAAGTAGCCCACCATAAAAGTTAAAAAAAATTAATCGGTTAGAAATTAGTTCTAAGGTGCTCAGTGGGAATACATAATCCACGCGTTATGTGGCAGTCAAAATTACAATCAGCACCCGTAAGTAATAGCATTACGCCAAATAAGACATCAACATGGCAACAATGTCAAACGGGAAGATCACGTGCTGGTTTAGAAACCTGTCAATTATGGCGCCAAAATTACATCCACAGAATTATATGAAACATGGAACTATTTCCTTGTTGTAGTACGGAATTAACTCCGAGCTGAAATATGATCGAAATTTAATAACGAATAATCAGTGGAATACTCCATCAATATACAAGCCTAGAGTGCCAAACATTGACACAATTTAATACAATCAGCCAAATCAAGCGTATGTGAAATAAAGCCTACAATTATTAAGCAACGCAACTTAGAGTGGTTCTCGAGTCAATATCGATTGGCGGACACGACGCCGACGCGGCCTTCGTCGACCGACTATAAGTCTGTGGTCCAAATCCGACAAGTGACAAGTAATACTTGGATATTTTCTATATGGTATCGTAGCCCGTTACAATCCCCCCCCCCCTTCCTGGCTTCAAGAAGATTAACCACCTAGTGGTTAATCTTGAAAATAAGATGCTTCTTTTAGGTCTTTGAGATGCCAGACTCCCCGGAGCAGCTCGATAAAAGGCTAGGGTCATCCGACAACCATGCAGGTTTTTAAACGAGTAAGTAGTATTATATTTAGCTTGATGGGCTAGTATAATAAATGTAGGATTAAAGGTGAAATAACTGACTTTATTTGACCTCTATCTGTTACATGTTTTCATACTAAACTGACATGTAACAATATTAATACGAAGTATAAACTTTTGAAACATCGATAGCTCGGTCGATAGGAACCGCTTACCTACTTTTACCGCAAATCCTGGGTTAATTTTCTAAAAGATTTTGATAATTATTTTTTGTTATAATTATATACCTATAAATACTTTAGAATATCAGAAAGTAATTTTTATTTCAAAGAAAACATTTTTAGAGTAATATCCGCAACAACATGAGCATGGTTCGTAAAGTTTCTTTTTCAAGGTTATCCAATTACATTATTTATTTTAACACTAGGTATTAAAAAATAGCAAAAAAGTTGGCAGCTGACAGTACTTTGTTCAAAAATTTATTTTATCTAACTCAAAAGTATCATTGAGAAATTGATAAAAAAATTGCTTTGGATTCTTTAAAAAATTTAAGAATGTTGGAAATGTCACGGGAATATTAAAATGTCTTGGGAACTCGGGAATGTATCGGAAATGTATCAACGTTTGTGGGGAACTTGGGAATGTCTCGGGAATATGGGAATGTTTATTCGGAATTCAGAAATAGCTCGGGAATACGGGAATTCCGGAATATCGTAGGAAATCGGGAATATATCTGGAATACAGGAATGTCTATGGGGAAATTTTTTGGTTAGTGAGACGTTCCTAGGTATTTATATAATAAAATGTGCTGATCGTTGCACGATTAAGGTTTATAATCGCTTGCGTTGATAGCTCGCGTCATTCATAATTTGTCTTTAATGCTTACATATTATTTTCCAAGTTCAAGTTCATTCAAACTTAGGGTGATATTTACTTAGCAGTTTCTGGATTTTAGTAGTTCACAATATCGATATTAAAATGGAATCGAAAGAGAAATATTAACACTCGTAGTATTTGATACTATCGGAACATCCCAAGTATTTTGCTTTCGCATAATTTTAACTACAAATTTACTGTATCGATTGTAATCAGTTGTGAAATTTTATGTTCAAATTAGAAGCCTTACACTTTTAAGTTAATTGGATTTTATTTTCAAAATATTTTTTTTACTTGCATAAAATACTTTCGCAATAAATCACAGCGCATAATTAAACTCTTCTAAATATCACCCATTATTATTGCGTAATAATAACTGCGGATATTAAAACTGTTGGATTAAATACCATAAAAAGTCAGTTTAATCTCAATTCATGCATGACTGGCTGCTGATTGCAATTCATTCATGAGACCCGTTTAGTCGAGCTTATATAAAGTTTTAAATTCGCCTGCTTTATGCGTTCCCAGGATTTTATCCTGGGAATATTATATATAGAAATGTTATTCGATAATGCCTAGAGGTGACGATTAATAATTAAATATTTTACATATCCGGGTGGAGATAATTTAAGAATTCAAAAGTAATAATAAATACCAAATACATTAAATTCCCTTGCATTTATGAACGTCAGAAATGGAATGTTTTAAAGAGGGAAACGCCTTAATGGGAAAAATTTAAATTCCTATTAAATATCATTTGAAATAAAGCCAAGAGAATATGAAAACGAGAACATAAATGTAATGGAACGCAAATATGTTTAGAAAGCTTCAAAATTCTATAAAAAATCGTGAAGTGACATCACACACCTACAAGGGGGTTTCGGGGCCCAATGACCCAATTTTGGTATGTTATTTAACTTATATAAATGTAGGTATTTTTATCATTGCGCCAAACTTGCCAGTACACAGGTTGCGCCAAAATATTAGGTTTAAACTATGTTTGTCAAGCAGATTTATGTATAAATATCTCATTTCTTAGGTGAAAAGTTAGGATGGTATTGTCAATTAGAGTTGTAAACAATTCACGTTCGAATACATACATAATATTTAAATAGTTAATTATACAGGTTGTCCCAGAAAAAAATACTCCCCATTTTTTGATATTTTTGCCAAATTTTATTGGATTTTTTCATACGTTACTCGTCCTCAAGGATGTAATACCAAAAGCGTTTTGCAATTCTTATTACAGGTCTTCAATATAGAGAATCAAACCTGCTGTATTCGGAATCAGTAACGAATGAACGATATAGAAAAAGACTCATTTATAAAAACAAATTTCATATTTTTTAAAAGATTTGTTTCGTTTGACAATAAATGCTGGCAATTCAATTGAAAACCGTATTTTTTGTTTTTAAATATCTATTAAAATAAACGCTGTAGGCAGGTGGGAAAATATACGAGACACCCTGTAATTTTTTTTTGAGTCACAACCTCCATGATATTGAATATGCTTGCATATATGAAAATCAATGTTTTAAAGTCGGCAAATTGTGTGGAGATCAATATTTTTAATATAATTATAGGAATAAGTTGAATTAACTGCAATATTGGTAATACAGGTAAAATATTAGTAGAAGAACAGAAAAATAAGTTTAACAAATTTTCATATTATGGATAAAGCAATAAGAATTAAGACTATGGTTAATAGTATAAAGACAGGACCGTCTTTTGAATATTATAGATAACTATTGTATTTATTTTATTTCGCAATCTAGAAATAGAGTTGTAGTATTATTAAGACAAATTGTAAAAATACGTTTCTTTTTGTTGCATGTTTATCCCAAACACCAGTGGATGTCCGTATTAGCATCTGCAGCAGAATTTTACGTATGATACCCTCAAACAGTTTAAGGGGCATGTCAAACCATGCTAAAGGTGGGTACACATCAATAAAAATGTATGTTGTGCGTTGAGTTTTGAAATCGGAGACAAATATTTGCGGAGCACATTTAAATCGGCTGAAGTTTCTTACTAATTAAAGATTTATCTGTTGTGTTGTATGGCCGAATCCACCCTGTGCGGCGAAAAATAATAAACAAACAAACAAGATAAACGCTGCTAATACGCACTCGTAATTTGTGTATCAATATTAATTAATATAATAAATATGGTATGGAGCAATTCATAATGACATATGTATTTTACAGAATCTCATTATTTTATGGGCGATACCATAAACCCAACGAAGTGGGGATTTGATCAGTTGTTTTAATGCGGTTATGTCTGTGAAAGTTTTTAATATTTAAATAAATAGTTTAATTCGAATCCAGATGTTTATTTTGGTATGCTGACTGATTGAATGTTGTTATAATCTAAATTCTGGTCTAAAGTGGGGCGTGAAATTGTTATCTAATATAGAATATTATTCTGAGCAGATGGCGATGGACGACAATTTATTATCAAACTAAAAATTAAGAGATAAGAATATTACAATCGGATAACATACTCTGATGTATGGACACCACTAGACTTCTTATCAGTCAGAACTTACCCAGGACTATACCCGTTATGTTCTTGCAGCACCGTCTGAAAACCACCTACACTAGCTCAGCTCAGGTTGGTCCGATGTTTATCTTTCTCCACTAAACAAGTTCCAAATGGTGTACGAGGATATGAAAATAAATCAAGATAGGTTAAAGTCAAAGTCGAAGTTGGACGCCACCAAGTTTAGTTTTATTGGCAAAGCCCTATCGTTATTGTTACGGACACAGTTAAAAAAAACTTGGAAATAAAAAGAAATGAAGTTCAAACTCTAGTATCGTATATGAAAATAACTATCTGTCGTATTCTACGTTACCTGTGCTCTGTTATCAAACCAGTTCTAGATTATCTCATTCAAATAAAATAACATCAGAATTTAGGCCAATTCTTTTATTTTGAAAAAGTAAGCTCCTCTAGCCGTATAAAAATAATTCCCTAGGACGAGTGAACCTGCTACCCCGTAGTAAAATTTCGTAATGTCACAGACTACTGATTAACTAACCACACCCTCTTGTCAAATTGACAGTCTAGATTGGAATTTCAAAATGTGTCATAAAAAATTGTAATTTAGAACGGTAACCTCAACGTATCGCTCTGCCCGAACCTTGCAACCTAGACGGCGATAACTTTACCGGACGTTACCACACAAACTATTCTATGTTAATTCAACTCGGATAGAATAGCCTCTCCGTAAGATCAAGTTGCAAGTTCCTAACAAAAGCCAAATCAAATGCTATGTTACGATTTTGATATTATCGCCAAACAAGAAAAGAAAAATAGATAAATCCCTCGGTTATAAACTGCACTAGAAAATATTCAAAAATCTAGTACCCGAGGGAGTAGTAAACTAATGGAACTACGCCGGCGTACCTACACTTCACAAATGGTTACTATCTAAACCCTAGTGTTTGAGATTTTCGAAAATAAATACTATGGTAATTATTCAAGTTGTTAAAAATACTAGTTATGTTACTGAATTTGGAAAATTAATAATAGTCCTTACAGTAATGCTAAAATTCTATCAAATCACTTATTTTTGTTTCTGGACGTCTCGAAAACCAGAGAAAGAATTTTCATATTACTCATCGCACTTCTAAAAAACTGTCCCCGGACTTGTCACTGTCACCAACCAGCTAGGGAATGGTCCTACATCCGACATATTCTGCTGTCTTCCAGAAAAAAATAAACCAAGGAGTAGCCTAGTTTTTAACGATCCAAAAGGTTCTATACTACTCTACGAGGAATCCGAAACTAGAACCCGAAAACGGAAATTAATCCATCAACTTAATATGAAATATTAACATTAAACGGATGCCGAACTCGACTCCAGAAACTAATTGGAATTTTACATTCACAAACATCTTAAAACAACTTACCCATAACTGAGGTTCACCGAAACCTTCCTGGTTAGCTTATAGAAAGTATGGGATCATCGCCATTATGGGCGTTGGTAGAATTCAACTTCTACTGTAACAACCGCCCTCGTCTCCCGAAGGTTTGAATCGGCATACAACCTATTTCATCTCAAAATGAAATATACTTTCAGGGAGCTACTTCCTCGCTCCAGGAAAACCAATTGACTACGTAATTCAATAGCAACCTATTCTCCTGTTTTTCCCATCCTTCTAGATTAATAAACAGAAAATTCTGTAAACACGTCAAAATTGTTCGATTGTCATTAATCTAAATACCTTAAATGACAATTTACCTGCATGTCATGAAACTAGTCAGGTTCGGCCTTATCGAGAAATAGTAGAGATGGTTATTCAAGCGATATACCTTCCTATAACGACTTCTAAAAATAAAAATAATTTCCACCCGTAACAATGTGTCTATTATCTTAAAAATTTTCAATATTCTTATATAGTTTCCCAAAATTTACTGCCATTACTTCAATATCCAAAAATCATTGATCAACTGTTAGTAAAAAAATTAGTGGCGCCTTCGCCTAACTGCCAACTCTTCGACCCATGCATTTAAATAAAATGAAAACCGCTGAGTGAACCTGGCATGCTTTTGTTTTTATTTTTCTTTTATTAATTTTTTTTTATGTGGCGTTTTTGAACAATAATAGACTCAAATTTCACATAATCGCAATTTATTAAATATAATTGGCAGGGTCGTCAAACTGGTGAGAGCAGTTTGATTACGGGGAGTGACGCCCCGCCATTCCGAGTTGCCACGGGATGTGGCCCATCAAATCCCATCGTCCTCCTCCAGGCTGGAGAACACCAAAGTACAAAGTCTGGAGCTGATCACTAGGGAGTGACCCAACAAACCCTATTTTTACCCCTGTCAGACTAGGGACCACCAAAGGAAAGAGTCTGAGGCCGATGCATCCAGTGGGAGCGGCACTAGGTGGTAGATGCATACGCCTACTCGCATCGTCCGGTGAAAGACCACCCCACCAGAACTGGGAAGCGCTAAGTGGTTTTCCCGAATCACGTTCCGTTTCCGCGCTGGTGGTTCCGGGTTCCACAGTAGGAATATAATAATATGGACATGATGGTGCTTCCAGGATCAAAATATTCCGGAGGTAAACTCCCCGGCCATTCGGATCTCCGGGCGCTGGGTGGCCCTGGGAGCCCTTCATTCCGCATTTCACAGACAACAAAGATACCGAACCAATTTAGAATTGATTTCTGCAACATAAGAGGCCTAAATACAAACATAAATTCGGTACACCAACATCTACAAGCAAATAGACCACACATACTAGCCCTTACAGAAACACAAGTATGTTCTACAATAACAACAGTGAACTACCCTTATCCTGGTTACGACTTACATACCCGATTTAGACATAAGTTCGGAATATGCCTTTTTGTCCGAAGCGACCTTTCATGTCACCGCGAGGAAACACTCGAACCGAACAACCTTGACGTCATGTAGCTCAAGTTCACCGCCAAGGGATTAACCAAGTTTATATGTTGTCTCTATCGCCCTCCGAGCGATAGAGCCTACCAAAGCTTTTTTTCAACACTAGCTACCACTTTTGACTCAATACAGGTTGATCAACCCAGTTCAGAAATAATCGTTCTGGGAGACTTCAATGCCCACAACACCAACTGGCTCAAACATCACAACAAGACCGACAACGAAGGTAGAGAGGCTGAAGCATTCGCCATCAGCTGCGGCTTACTCAAATTGTAGACGAACCAACTCGAATCTCAGAAAGGGGCGAATTCGCCGCCCTCCTGGATCTGTTTCTAACCACCAATCCTGACCAGTACACAGTTACAGTTGGTCCGCCATTAGGTACTTCCGACCACAAACTTATTACAACGGTTTGTGAATTGCCACTCATACAGAAGGATCCACCATTGCCTCGCAAAATCTGGCATTACAATTCTGCAAACTGGGACGATCTAAGGGAGTTCTACCTAGATTTTCCTTGGCTCGACGTCTGCTTTGGCGCTGACGACCCGTCAGTCTGCTGCGAAAAGATCACGCAAGTAATCTCCTCAGGAATGGAAGCATACATCCCAAATGCCATCAAGTTACCATCAAAAGGAAAGCCCTGGTTCGACAGAAGATGCGAAAGAGCTGTGGGTAGGAAACAGCAAGCCTACAAGTACTGGCAGCAAAATCAGACCGCTGAAAATCGCAATTATTTTGTCGAAGCGAGAAACGAATGCAAGCGTGTTATCGACGAAACTAAGGACAAACACAATCAAAGGATCAGGAATAAACTTTTGCAATGCCCCAGTGGCTCCAGGAATTTCTGGTCGGTAGCAAAGACAGTAAGTAACAACTTTACAGAAACGTCGCTCCCACCTTTGACAGACGAACGTGGCATCACGGCGACTACAGCCAAGGAAAAAGCAAACATGCTCGCCAAAATGTTTTCTTCGCACTCTACCTTAAACGTCCCCCAAGGCAAGACTCTCCCCACCATATCGAACATCAACACTACCATGGCAGAAGTCAAATTTCATCACCGTGATATTCGTAAAATCCTTAAAAATCTAGATACGCAAAAGGCATCAGGACCGGACGGAATACCTGCCATCGTGTTAAAGAACTGCGCCAACGAACTAACACCCGTTTTTTCCAGGCTTTTTTCTCTGTCTTATGGAAAAGGGATTTACCCATCTTCTTGGAAAGTCGCTCGAGTGCAACCTGTTCCAAAAAAAGACAAGAAAACCACGCCCTCAAACTATCGTCCAATTGCCTTGCTTCCAATAATCTCCAAACTCATGGAACGTGTAGTCAATCAGCAACTACTTAAGTACCTCGAGAACAACAAAATAATCAGCGATAATCAATACGGCTTTCGCAAAGAGAGATCGACAGGAGATATATTGGCCTATGTCACTCATATATGGAGTAGGGCAATTGAGAACTACGGAGAGTCTCGAGCGATTGCGTTGGATATTTCAAAGGCGTTCGACAGAGTTTGGCATGACGGACTGCTCAACAAACTACCGTCCTTCGGACTGTCAGCCTCTCTCTGCAGCTGGCTTGCCAGTTTCCTTAACAGCCGATCTCTGCACGTTGCAGTCGATGGACACATCTCGGACACATTCACCATCAACGCGGGCGTGCCTCAGGGCGCAATACTTTCACCAACTCTGTTCCTCATCTATATTAATGACCTGCTGACCGAAACAAATAATCCTGTTTACAGTTTTGCAGATGACAGTACCCTTATCTCCCACTTTAGATCAGAAAAACCCTTACCAGCGACAGAGACTCATCACCGCAGACAGGAGCAGATTACAGCAATTAATCGAGACCTGGAGAAAGTTCAAACTTGGGGCGACCGAAATTTGGTCCAGTTCAATGCAGCAAAGACCCAAGCAGCCACGTTTACCAAGAGGGCCAATACAGCGGGCCCTGACATCATTATGGCAGGGTCGACCATTCCTTCATCCTCGTCAATCGGACTGCTGGGTATCTCGGTCAACAGCAATATGTCCTGGCATGACCACGTTGCTAACATCGCAAAATCAGCCTCCCAGAAGCTTGGTGCGCTATTTCGCAACAAAAAACTCTATACACCGCAGCAGTTGCTCTTGCTCTACAAAGCGCAAATAAGACCGTGCTTAGAATATTGCTCACATATCTGGGGTGCCGCACCAAAGCTCACCCTAAAGCTGCTGAATTCCATTCAGAAGAGAGCTGTGCGTCTCGTCGGCGACCCGGAGTTGACCCGGAATCTAGATAGTCTGGAACACCGCAGACATGTAGCCGAGATATCTCTGTTTTACAGATACTTTCACGGTAGATGTTCCCAGGATTTGGTCCGCCTCATCCCGCCCCTGGCAGCTCCTGTCAGACAGTCACGACAGACGGCAAGAGCGCACCAGTTCGTCGTACAACTGGAAACACCTAGAACATCGCTTTACAAGAACTCCTTTGTCTGGCGCACTGCATCACTGTGGAACTCACTCCCAGGACATCTGTTTCCCACTAATTACAACTTACAAATATTCAAGAGCCGTGTCAATCAACATCTTCGCACACACACCGCTCGTCGAGCGCCATAGTGTGTGTGCCACTGCCATAAAAAAAAAAAAAAAAATATGGATCGTTTGTTGAGCAAGTAACAGATAGTGTTACATAATTGGCACTCACCCTTTAAGGCGCGTTACACTGCTTTCTGCTCTATATTTTTTAATTTGCTGCAGATAATTAAATCTCCAAGTGTGCAGTCTTTGTGATTAAATTACCACTTGTTTATTTAACTATTGTGTTTGTGTGGCTTTAACTTTTTCTAGCTTCATTTTAAGTTTATACAAAGTAGGAACAACATTTTCTTTATAGAAGGCATATATTTTTCTTCTTATGAATTCTTGTTGAAAATCGTCCAAATGATGATGTTGAAAATCACTGATTTTTTTTTTGGTAATTTTTCACGGTTTAAAATATCTTTCATAGACGTTAGTTTTTGAACATGTTTTCTTCAAAGTATTTTGCTTGAGCGACCCTTTATGACTCATACACATTCTTAAAAATTTGTTTTGCATCTAATGACAAGCGATTTCGATTCCTTCGCTTCTACTAAATGCAGAGCGATAATTTTCTCACCTACATAAAAATATTTCTATGTACCTCACACTCAACATTGATTGATTAGATTATTTAATATATTCTGATTGCACCGGTCCTGTGGTCAATTAACAGGGGTGTCGAACCTGAATAACAATGGAAAACCGCCATAACTTATCGAATACGGGGTGATCCTATTTGCTCTTGCTAAAAGAGACAGGATTTCAGGGCAAAATAAGTGTAACAAAAATTGTACTTAGATCACCGAGTAAAACTTTCAGATATAAAAGAGGTTTTATTAAAATAAATTAGACGTAACCAAAAGCGAAGACGAGATATACTTTGAGATGTACACTTTAACTAAAAACCTGCATGATTTTTTTACATAGAAAACATAACAATCCAAATTTCCCTTTCTATTCGAAATTTTCCGTGATTCGAAAATATCCAACTTCAATTAAATGAATACTACAGATTATAAGGAGGCGTATTAAACTCTCTAACTTCTTATCGAACATCAAAATAATATAAAAGTTGTTAAACATCGAATAAACGTTTCCAGGTTTTTGCAAACGAGCGCTTAATTAGTTGAAGATGAGCTAAAACATATTTTATGCTTTAGGAATAGCGAATTACGCTGTAATTCAAATGCTTAATCTGCTTATCCCTACAGCATTACTGAATTAAATGCGGTGGTAGATAATTAGAAGGAAAGTTCTGTCTAAGCCGGACGTAGAAAATTATCTCAAACAATATTAAGCAATTTACGAACTTCTGAGTTGGAAGAGGGATTTATTATCCCAGTGTAGCTCTGATTTTAATATACGCCGTGGTATTTCTAGGCAAGGTTATTTTATCTGTAGAGAGGGACTCTCTAAAGTCTTGTCTTGAATTATTACTTTGTGTAGGGAAAAGTTGGGCATAACCGGACGGCTAAGGTAATAGTTTAAATAAATGAATATGGAGAAAAATATTTTACTTGCCGCTTTAGTTATATCACATATTCCAAACCCTAAAGGCCTATATTTGATAGCGCATAGGAAATTGATGAAGAAAAAATACATTGATTTATTTATTTTATAGAGCGTGTTATCTAAAATCCATCGGGATTCTCTAAGTAATAAAATTAATGCCTAATAGAGAAGCGACATGAAGTGCCACTATAAAATTAGGCATAAAGGCTCTTATAAAACCATTAAGGGCCTACCATTCGACTTTATGATGCTATAAAAACTAAGTGAAATACAATGTTTACCACAGCCGGATATCCAAACAGAAATAATCAGCTTGGAAATATAACCAAGCTCACTGAAAGTTCGGGTATACTTATATTTAAACATAAAAGTGCAATTATATAATACACATAAAATTATTAATTAGGAAAAGGGATCAATCATTTACGAGATTAATTATTAAAATTTCAATAACACAATAGTAACTAAGTCACGTCAATCTCAACTATCATTTTATTTATGACAGATAGTTTAAACGAATCAAAAAACAATCAACAATGTTGCGACAATTTTTCGCATCGTTTGATAGGTTGCCAGGAGACTTCTAAAATAATGGAGATCGCTGTAGCGTTTTACAGCAGTTTAGAATACATATATTTGCAAAAAATATTTTTCGGAAAGACGACTACAAAAGAAAAACCAGAAATAGATTTGAAAGATTGGGCCAGTAGCATGAGAAAACCAGATGGCTAATATTACAAAGAAGCTGCCATTAAAATCATGCAAAATCTGTCATCTAAACGAGCTCAAGAAACATATTACAATTTAAAATTCGTAAGAGATGTACCTCGAGATGCACTTCATCAATGCAAGCCAATTAAGTTAAAAAAAATCTACGGCTTTTACATAATATGAAGGATGTAACGTTCAGAAAATGGTAACATATTTGATTATTTATTAAAGCTAAATTACATGTACTATTCTGCTATTTAAATTTTAGATTAATTTTCGTTCACTACTCTGTCGAGAATGAATTAAAACAATCGAAATAAGAGGTGTTTAAATACTGATTAAATTACAAAATAACACACAGAAAAGAGTGGTATTGTCATATATTAATCATAGTACATAGTGTATTAATAATTTTCCCAATTGCGGGCCAAATCCAGCAATTTACAGCTGCATCTCGTTGCAGTTCTGTCTGTTTTGACAATACCCTTTAAATCAATTGTCTTCCGGAAAGGGAGAAGAGAGTCACACATGTGCTTGCCTCAAATAATGATAAATATTTAGTATTAATTGGGTTCCTGAAGCTTATTCCAGTTTTGTTTCGAAAATGTAGTCGTCGATAACATTAAACTCGCTTGAGATTTTTAGTTGAATTGCTCCAGGCTTCTTTAATTTTAGGAAATGCATACCTTCTATGGGTGTAGTGGATCCTAATCTAACCCAGGTAACTGAATTTTTTTCGTCAAATTCCTTTGGTATATTTTGGGTTTTGGGGAACTTTCTTTCATTATTTGGGAACGCAAACTTTTCTCTATTTAATTGGCTTGAGTTTTTAACTTTGCTAGGAGAAACGGGGTTAACTGGAGACGTCTTGGGGGCAATTGACCTTCGTTTTGTAGTTTTTTTTCTGCATGGTGGAAGTAATTTTTGCCATCACGCAATGTTGATTACTTCGGTTCTAAATTATTAACTTCTTTGTGCGGCTGTGTCATTTCGTGAATCGGATTGCCACCTGGACTTGACATTTTTGCCTTGTCTGTATCAGTAGAAATGTGTGCTCTGAACTGCTACGTTACCGATCTATGATTTACATATACATATTTGCTATTGGGGCGGTTTGCTGTGGATTAAATTAAAGATTACAGGTACGGTAAAGAGCATGCATGCATGTTGAATAGAGGAAAATCACAAAACATGAGTGAGTTCGGACCTCGAATTTTCGTTGGAATAAGTTGTTGGTAAAATGTAGAAAATGTCTTTAGTAGTTCTGTCGAATGTGCCTGCCCGCGAGTTGCGTGGAGCCCTGGAATTTGTGAAACAAGTAGCATGACTGGCTTGAAGTCAGTTTCAACTTTTCTGAAAACAAACCATTGAAATCGTTTTATGACCATAAACCGAGCATTTTGTTCACCTGTCTAGAAATAAACGAGGTTAATTATTAAAAGTGCAAGTGAAAATTAAAACAAACCCGCGATATGTCATTTGGTACCAGTGACCTTACCTTATCTGTTTTTTTATGTTCGGCACACACACAAAAGGAGAATCCTATATCACTCAACAAGCGCTGCGTGCGCGGAGAAGACGGTGGACGTTGGACTTGAAGCACTGTAGGTTGCAGTCTTTGTGAAAGACGTTACTCGGAAGTCTAGTCCAGAGCGAGGCAGTCCTCCAGACAAAGTAAAAGCCCGTAACAGCGACGTCCTAGGTGTTTGTAACTGAATCGTATGCTGATGAGTAGCTTGTATATCACGGGTGTTTCTGTTTGGTACAACTATGAGCGGAATTATAAGTGCCAGCTCGTTCGAACGCCTTCCGTAGTAGTATCGATAGTAAAGAAATAGGCCTGCCACTTTTCTCGATGTTCAAGACTATCAAGGTCTTCAGTCAACTCTGGGTCATCCACAAGATGGACTGCTCTCCACTGCAACGAGTTTAATATCTTAAGCAAGTGTTTGCCATGGCAACAGTATTCCAGAGATGGCCTTATCTGGGCTTTATAGAGCAGTAAGAGCTGATGAGGTGTATACAACTTTTTTGCTCTATAGGGTGCTCCTAGCTTTTGTGCTGCTGCCTTGACGATTCTGGTGACGTGATTACGTCAAGGCATGTTGTTTTCTACGTTCAATCAAGCCCAGCAAGCTTATGGATGAGGCCAGAGTCCGTGTTTCTTTTGCCATTGATAAGTCAGGTCCTGTGTTGCGTGATTTTTTTGAGAAGACAGCTGTTTGAGTCTTTCCTGCGTTAAACTGGACATTGTTTTCATCACCCCATTCCACGATGGCGTTCATATCCTCATTGATGACAGCAATCTGATTTTAACCCTCGCGTTGGGAACGCGCAGCGGTCATTGGGGTCCGCGACATGCGACATGAATGAAGATATATCTTTTAATTGCTGCATGGCGGAAGTAAATTGTGGACATACACCATCATGTCATGCTGATTATTTTACTTGTAAATTAATTTCCCATAATATAGCATTCAATTTTATGAGTTTCTTTGTGTGGCTGTGCCATTTTGGAAATTCAAGACATGACATTTTTGTCTTGCGCGTATCGTAGAAGCTCATTTTTGTGGTACTATCCGGCCGACCAACTAGGAATGTGTGCTCGGAACCTACATTATCGATCAATTTCATCAATATTTGTTCTTGGGATCGTGTGTTGTCGATTAAATTAAAGATTACGGATAAGGTATAGGGAATGCCTGCCGGCCGGTGTCACAGAAAAAACATATGTGAGTCCAGATCTCGAATGTCGTCATTGCTCGTGAAAACGGGTTGTTGGTAGAATGTAGACAGTTTCTTTAGTAGTCCTGTCATATATGCCTGCCGCGAGTTGTGCAACCATTTGATGGTAATGAACCGACCTTTTTGTTGAACTATATGTTACAATTATTATTATCTTTAATATTATTGTTCCAAAAGGAAATAAATACTAAGTAGGTTGAATTAATTTAATTTTTTATTATTGATATTGTTACGTTTTTCCCGTGGGTTCTTAACAGAATTACAACTTTGCTATTTTCAACTAATACTCTCTTTATTCACTACCACTGTATACAATTTAACTCACTAAACTAGTCTTATAACTTTACCACTAATATCTATTCAACATTCAATGATTAACTGAACTGACTAACCGACTTAGGTCTGCTTATATATAATCTCAAATCTATCCCGAATATTCGGGAAGTATTCCGAGGCCACTCTATATGATCTCGACGAAGCCATCGAGATAATTCCAGCTACCCGAAACTTCGCGTCGAGCCGGGCGATGATTCATACAGACAGAGAAGCGAGGGGCACGGCGGGGCGGCTAGTTCTATAGGGTAGCACAAAAACGTTCGGATGGTTGTTAGTCGTGACAATATATTACTTACAAGTTTGTGTTGCAAAACATAAGCTAAAACGTTTTCCAGATTACAACTTGGGGAGCTTCCAACTTGTGCCTTAGTTAGTAGCACCTTTATATAAATCTAACCCTCCTACTCTCGGCAAGATAGCTGGTTCTGGCCTACGTCTCTTTAATTGTAAATTTTGTTAAGTTAATTTTAATCATTGTCAGTTTCTTCAAATCTGAGATAGATACATAAAATTAGAAGGTAATACAAAGTATGGCAAGGTTATACACACATTTTGGAATGAAGCGACTCCCAATGAGTTACAGAAAACGTTCTTCCAGAAGGCCGGCCTGGCGTGAAGATGAAGCCGTAAATTGGCTGAATTCTTCAAAGAAGAAGTTTTTATGATGAGTCATCAACACATCTTAATTTTAACTCCTTTGACCAATTGATGGCCCTCGAAGGCTTGGCTACGTCCTTTCCTGTGTAATCATTGCTGATAAAATGACACCCGTCAGATATTTATTCTATAACAAGTACGGAAGGAGCTTTTCTGCTTTTTTGCAGCTCCTGCTCCTGAAGGCTCGCAAATGCTCTTTATTTCTAGTTTAAGCCCCCTTCTGGTTGTCGATAGTTCGGCAATGCATTTCTAACAAGCTTCAAAAACTTCAAAATGTTTCCAATTTTTCGACCTGGTTAAGGATAGAAGGGGAATCACGAATCGTCTTTCTAAACGCATGCCTAATAATTAATTAATAATTGATTTCTCTTCAATTCCTAATCCCCAGCTACCTTAAGTTTTTTTTGCCCAGAACTGGTCAGGCATTTGCTTGAAATGAAGATTAAAAATTGGACATAACATTGAAAATCCCAATGCTTCTCAAACTGCAATTCGAAATAGTCCGAAATACAACCCATATAAGATATGTCTTGTCCAAGAGCTTTGGAAGACGATTATGATAGGCATTTGCAATTTTGTGAGGAAATGATGAGACAGTGTGACACGTTCGATTTAAATTGAGTGGTTACTAGGCACAATTATCGGTTTTGGTCGCAGGAAAAACCACACTGGACATGCAAAGCGCATACGGCTCCTTCAGAAAGTTAGTGTATGGGCATGTATCATCAACAACAGAATTTTGGGCTCATTCCTTTTAGAAAAAAAAACTTTAAGGCCGAACGCTACTAAATTTCCTAACAACTGACCTGATACCTTCTCTAGCTGTGATCTCTTCCGAATTTAAGAATTCAGTTCCAACAAGATGGCGTTCCCCCACATTTTAATATTAATGTTCAAAGATAGTTAAATGAAATGTTTCCAAATCGGTGGATTGGTAAATGGTACAGTTGAATGGCCCCCAAGATGCCCTGGATTATTTTCTTCGGAGATATTTGAAAGAAGAGAGAGAAAGAGGATATGCTGGATAATATTGAGGATTTAAACAACAAAATTACACAATTTGCCAGCTAAAATCACGGAATGTCATGGGCAGCTTTTACTATTACCTTGGAGACTGTCAAACAACGAATGTAGGACATTTACAGCATTAAAATTGTTTCAATTTCTAAATGAATTACAAAATTAGATCTGAAAAATAACAGGTTATTGAAAACATAAAACTTGTTTATTTGATATGGCTGGATTCAGTTTTTCATAATCTATTTAATGAACCCCCACACGACATATGCAATGCAGACGCCGCAGTACTATTTAGATCAAAATGTTTTTTTGTTTAAGTATCCACAAATTTAATTTAAAGCGTAAATACATATATCACATCAAATATTTTCATTGAAAAAAGGACTAAAAAATTAAGTATTAAAATTTAGCAATCACTCTCCTAACTGCGCTAACCTCTTCAGACCCCGGGTATCAGAAATGATACTCCTGAAAATATGTTTTTATTTTTTGCATAGACTAAAGAAATTCGCTCGGGCTCGGGAGTATCATATACTATACTGCCCGGAGACATGCATAAAAATAATTGCGTAGTAATCCTGCCATATCTGGCATATTGGCATCAGTGTTGTCTTGTTTATATGTAAGTACGTACCGGCAAAACACGTGCTCATTGATTTTAACAATAATAAACGTGGGTGCAGATTATTTTTATTGTTTTTACTTTGTTGTTAGGGTGTCACTAAATGTGGATGTGGTCAGCAGGCATGTACATTTTCTCGCATAGGTTCATAACCTGCAAAAAACGGTAAATAATCGTTGGTGATACTTGGGTATCGTAGCCATATATTTTTTTCTAAATCAGAAAAGAAATGCACCTGGGATAATTTCTATTGTTTCAGAACCTCTACACAAAAAGCAATTTTAGGAACAGGACGATACTCTGGATTTAGATGATTCAGATATCGAGGATGATCTGCTAACGAGGGACAATGAAATTGACGAAGAACTGGAAGAGGATTTGTAATAAGAAATCCTACCGCCCGATGATGATGGTTTTGACTCTGAGGATGATATCCCCTCTCCAACTTTGTTCCAGCACGGTCCAAAAAATAGATGCGTAGCTCCTCCGGACCTCCTCAATCCTGTAAATTATAGTGAGTCGTTGAAAAAGACCATAGATTATTTTAAAAAATATATCGGCAATGAGTTTTTTGCAAGCGTTTCTACGTTGACAAATATGAGAGAAGTAAGCGTTGCGGGACATTCATTGGAGACTTCTGCGACCGAGATAAAAAGAAACTCTTTGGTTGTACAATGCTCATTGGAATCCATACTCGTCTGAAGGTTATAGATGCTAATATGGTTTTCGCAGAAGAAAAGTCGAATGATAGATTCTGGAAAGTGAGATCTCTCTTAGACAGAATATAGAGGGTATGTCGCATGAATGAGAGGTCGTCCATGGGTTCTGTTGATGAACAAATGATATCTTTTGCTGGCCAAGTCTTAATGAGGCAGTTTGTGCGTGATAGGCCAAACCCAGGCTTAAAAATTTTGTCATGATTCTTATTGGACTTTTATTTCTACGAGGGTTCATCAGTGGAATCAGCAATATTCGCACCACCAGAAAAATTGGACGTCGGGTGAAGAATGGCTTTGAAAGTAACCTCTAGGTGTCTTTATCTTTACTGATAGATATTTCGTTTCCATTCCACTTATAGATGTTCTTTCTTCGTGTAAAAATTTCCTAACTGGAACAATAATGGGGAACAGAGTCCCAAAAAATGGTCTAGCAATGAGCTTAAGAAGAAAGAGAGAGTGAGTTATGATCAACTTGTCTGGGATGACGGAAAAATTATAATGGCAATGTGATCTGATAATAGACCTGTAAATTTTGCATCGTCATGAATGGGTGTGGAACCCTAAGGTGCTTGTAAGGGGGGGTCTAAAAATGAGAAAAAGTATATCGAGATAAAACAACCATCCATTGTTACAATGCATTTATGAATGGAGTAGACCTTTTGGACCGCGTAATTGGAAAGTATTCCATGATAAATCGGACTAACAAATGGACAGTCCGGACCTTGGCATGAGTACAGGTAAAATGCCAAAGCTGCCGGCTTACCCAGAAAATAAATAATGAACTTTCTTCATTTTAAACTTTCTATTGCCAAATCACTGATCTTAGAAAATCAAGAAAAGGGAAGCAGAAAATTATGAACAACCAAGAAGCAAACGACGAAGCGCACAACATATTCCTGACAAAAGATGTAGGCGTCGGAAACACACATTTGGTGGAATTCGTGAAAGACAAACAAAAATCTCGCTCAAGGTGTCCTTTACCTAACTACAATAAAGTTACATCTGCTAAATGTAAAGCTTAATTGTGCTGAGCGTGGAAAGAAATTTTTTACAACTTTCCATGAGTAATTTTCCACTTTGTTTTTTAAAAAACCATTTCTTTTTTTTTGTGTGGACATAAACCCAAACTATGAAATAAAATACATGTTTTTTTTTCAAAATGTTATACAAATTTTTAAAAAACACGTTGTCTTTTGGATTTTATGTTGGGGTTTGGAACCTTCGGCAACATGCAATAAAACGGAGATTTATCCACAATACCGAAACAGAATTATTGCACTCGATGCGCGTTTCGCTAACCATCATCAGGAGATGATTAAAACTCATATCCTGATGATGCTAACATGGTTAGCGAAATGCGCGTCGAGTGCAATAATTCTGTTTCGGTATTGTGGATAAAACTCCGTTTTAGTTTAGTTTTGGATTTTGCAAGACCAAATGACCAATTTACTAAAAAATCAGCAATCAAATCGATGTGTATTATCCCCGGGCCAAGAGGCTAAGCCATTTGGCAAAAATGAGGTAGACAAAAATCTAAAACTAAATTGATTTTTGTCCAAATGAATTCCAATTTTATAAATCGATATCTGCAGCTAGATTCTGGATAGGATTATGACAAATAAAATACTGAAAACTAAACGTAGCATACTGACAAAAATAATGTAAGCAAAATTTGCGCCTAATCGAACTGATAGTTTTTCACATCTAATCAAATTGTGATAGGAATATTCTGCTCTTTTACATTGTTATTCTAACAGCTCTAAATTTACTCTACCTAAAAATTTAACGTGTCTCTCAACCTATAACCATATTATGGATAGCATATGCAATACAATGTGAACGTTTTACCCTACGATGTATCATCTTTCATGACAAGACACATAACAGTTGTTTAATATTGCACTAAATTTAAAAAGTATCTCAAATGTCTAACTTATAGAGCTATAAAACTAGAGCGACTATAAAGCGAATATTAAGTACCACCACTGAACAAGTGTGCGTAAAAGACTATTTCCGATAACATTTTATGAAGCCGTAAAAACTACGGAAACTTCACTGTCAACTGCTGTTATAAGAAAATCATCGATAAACTTAATACGCCTTGAAAGCACTTTAATGCTATTATTAAAATCATTGTCGGCCTATCTTAATGGATGTCATCTCTATTTCCAGAAGGCTATTGATTTTCGTCCGGCTCAGAGCAGAAAAACTAAGGAATAAGGAAACAAGCACGCCGGAGAAACGCCTGACTTATAGAGGTTAACATTTCATTTAGCTGAATGTTCGGACTGATGAATGAACAAAATAGTCGAGAAAGAAAGGTTCTTAGGTTATTTTTGGTGAACTTTCGTAAAATATTGAAGTATTTTTCCCTGTTTATACTATCTTGAATCCAGCATGCAGATGCAGAATTGCAGTGGTCTTTGATGAAGTGAAACACATTTTTAATACTTACTTACCAAGGGAATAATTGATACCATGGTTTTTGAACTCACCTGAAAATAGAAATAAATGCGTTAATGCGTTAGTTCATAGTTATTTACGATATAAGTGGGATATAGAGTTGGGTAATCAATCGCATAGGTTCGTTAATAAAGTATTATCACACGTATATTGTACAAATTTTTATCTATACCCTTACAAAATTAAAACAAACCATAATTATAATTAGAAATGTATCAGGACTTATTGGGAAAACCAGAACAATGATATTAATTATCGAAATGGCGCGGCGGTTTCAGAAATTGGTTGGTTGGAAACGCTTCGTGTTCTTGGTAATCACAATACTGTCATGATTAATAAATCACAAATAAGTGTCTTTAATGTTTTTACTATTTTTGCATTTTTTCACTATAAAATGAGTGATTCTGAAAATTTTCTATCTGAGATTAGGGAACAAGCTTTAAAAGCTATTTCTGCATACCACCGGAAAATGATAAATGGCGTACGACAGAAAAAAAATTGGATGTATTGATGGTATAATTATGGTTGAAATTATTCGCAGTTACATTAGTCTAATGATGTTTGCCATTGTCGATTTTTCATTCAATACAAAGAGGACATAATAGCAGACATCTTCTGGGCATCAATACTTTTGGAAATCTGCCTTATATCTGAAACCAAAATATCCTGAAGTGTACACTGGGCCCTGTTTCAGGCGGTTTTCCAAGTCACTGCTGACAGATTCGGGTGCAGATTTATTAACACTAAAACGAGATGGTGGTTGGCGTTCCAACATAGTTGCTGAGGATTAAATCGAACATTTTATACCTATTTTAGCGAATTAGATGAATGTATTTTGACATATTGCTATGACAACAACCTAATTTTGTCGGAAATAACCCTACCCATAGGCACCTAGCTGTAAGATTAATAAGTAAAAATCTCCCTGGCTTGGCAGTTGTAATAACAGGCCTGGTTCTCGCAGAAGCAACCATGCCACCAAGGGCCGCAACCACTACCGCACATGTAAGCCGCCCAGCTAGCTAGAATCGGACCAACGCCGCTTCCTGCAAATCGCCGCCACCATGACAACCGCCATCGTTGTCGCCTGTCTTGTCTGCCTTCGCTGCTACTGCATAGGTAATGTAGGTATCACTCTCTCTCTCTCTTCCCCACTCACACTACACACTCACCCCCCCCCCTCTCTGTCCCTTTCGCTTTACTTATGAGCTGGTGCTAGGTTTGTTCACGGCCAGCCCTACTTTCTCCCTCTCTTTCTTTCCGAGACTGGTGCTAGGTTTGTTTACGGCCAGTCTCATCTATTCTATATACCTCTTTTTTTTACTTCCGAGCTGGTGCTACGGCCAGTGTCACTATCTAACTCTCTCCCCTTTCGAGGCTGGTGCTAGGTTCATTTACGGCCAGTCTCATCTTTTCTCTCCCACTCACACATAACCTACCTATCACCGTCCCTTACCTTGCTTAGCGTCACCACGAGGGCGTAAAATCGTAGGAGCGAAGTACGACCGGAAAGCAGTGACGTATTTGCGCACGCGCATTTCGGGAATTGTATATCATTCGTGCAGGAAGCCTCGTCAGGTCAATTACCGTTGTCGCGCCGTATTCACTGTACCATCATCATCATGTAATATGTTATCGTTTTATCCTTACAGTCATCATTTAATTTCCGCGAATCTTTTCTTCGTTAGGTCACGTGTATCCATAACCATCAGTACTGTGTTAAGAGAAGCTTTTTGTGCCGTTAATGGACCGTTGAAGAAGGCGAGATCCTGGAACTTGGACTCGCGTGTACCGTAATCAAATTAGCTTCGTCGTTCTTACAGTACCATTACCGCAGTGTTAATTATATTCTATATTCATATTTCTTCCCCCTCCCTCCCTGGTAATACTTTATTTGGGATTTGATACTTGAAGGTGAAAATAGGTTTCATTAGGGTCAGGAACCATGATGTGTGTTTCAAGTTGGCAATAGAAATGCTGTATTAGGTATTTGAAAATGTTCAATGTTCAACTTTTATAGTGTTAAAATGTCCCAAAACACCCGTCAGAGTAGAAATATTTCGTCTGAGGAATGTGATGCAGCCATAGCGCTTGTGGAAGAAGGCTTGCGACAAGTTCAAGTGGCACTTCCGACTTGGAGTGACACGATATACTGTATCCGGAGCACTGGCACGATTTCGGGAGCCCAATAGTAATCAAAGAATATCTGGACCAGGATACCATAGGATGACAACAAATAATCTAGACAGGATTTTGTGAATGCAAGCCTGTTTAGACTTCGGTCTATTTTTCTTTTATGCTCTGGCGCCCTCTAGCGTTTAAAAATTAATTAGCATGAGAGGCGCTTCTATTATAAGTTTTCTGTGATAGTCTCTGCCTGTAACCTGTAACTTCACTTGTTTCCGAGCATCCGAGCTATTAGCAATTAGCAATGTAGTGTCCATTGGCGGCATCCGATGA
>MU184442.1:154749-176298 GCA_016904865.1 Pissodes strobi | reverse complement strand
ATAAATAATTAATACCCTCCTTGACAAATACTAATTTCTCACCCTTCATCATACTCATTAGAAGCCTGATTATATTTGAATATTTTTCTTCTTCCCTTGTTTGAAGCAAGCGCGATGGATGTTTTGATTTGTTTAGGTGTATTTAAAGAAGTGCTAATAAATCTTCGTAATCAGTCAGGACTAACATTTTTCCAATAACCAACAAGGAGCTGATTTTTTAATAACAGACCTACGGTAACTTTGACAAATCATTCAGTTTCAGGGACAGTTTCATCTCCGCCCTTAGAACCATATTTGATTGCCATACCATCACCAACTCCTAATAAAGTGACAGATGAATCAGCTGCTTATATCGTCTTTAAGCAAAGGTAAATCATTCAATATTCTGACTGTATTTTCATGTATGTTTTAATTTTCACTGATATCGTGCTGTATATCCAAACTCATGGTATCTTGGTCATCATCCATTATTTCCTTCATCCTTGCCTTCCTCATCCAAAAAGCTTCAATCTACGAAGCAAAGGTATGTTTTCATTTTCACTGATATTGTACTATATATCCAAGCTCATGGTTTCTTGGTCATCATCCAATATTTCCTTCATCCTTGACTTCTGCATCCAAAAACTTCAATCTACGAAGCAAATGTAACACATTCCATCTGTTCAGTTCAATTTATTTTCCTAAATGCTTCGTCGCTTCCAGTGCGTTTCACAATTGTTTCAATGCGTTCTTCAGTAACTTCACTGATCGAGGTATACTCTGCCTTTGCAGGTTTCTGACTATTTTTCTTCACTTGCCTTGGGAATACAACATAATTCTTTATATCATTTAGTTCGTTATTTAGAACTTGAATTCAGTCTAGTCGCATTAGATATTTTAAGGTATTAACTAGATTTTAATCAGGGTGCCGCCTTAATATTCCATGCCTCCACATTCGTAGACAATTCACACTATGCCAAATATTGTACAATCGTTCTTCAAGTTTCATATTTTCTTTAATAAAAGGCATCACAGCGGAATTCATGACTTTCAGGAAAAAAACCGTACCATTGCTTTCTGGCATATTGTGTAGCAGATTAACTAGTGTTGGTGAACTTATTTCTTCGGCAGCTTCATACTTCATCTTTCCGACGGATTTGAGATTTTAAGGGACCAACTTTTTATGGCAATGACACACACACTAAAGGGAGATCCTATGACAATCTACGAGCGATGTGTGTGCAAAGATGTTGATTAACACGGTTCTTGAAGCTGTAGGTTATAATTTGGGGGAAACAGATGTCCTGGGAGTGAGGCTGATTTTGCGATAATAGGAACGTGATCATGCCAGGGCATATTGCTGTCGACCGAAGTAGTCCGATTGACAAGGATGAAGGAATGTTCGATCCTGCCATAATGATGTCAGGGCCCGCCGTATTGGCTTTTTTGGTAAACGTGGTTGCTTGTTCTTTTTGCTGCACTGAACTGGACCAAATTTCTGTCGCCCAAAGTTCGAACTTTCTCCAGATCTTGATTAATTGTTGTAATCTGCTCCTGTCGGCGGTAATAAGTCTCAGTCGCTGGTAAAAGTTTTTCTGATCTAAATTGGGAGACAAGGGTACTGTCATCTGCAAAACTGTAAACAGGATTATTGGTTTCGGTCAGCAGGTCATTAATATAGATGAGGAATAGAGTTGGTGAAAGTATGGCGCCTTGAGGCACGCCCACGTTAATGTGTGAGATTTGTCTATCAACTGCAACGTGCAGAGATCGGTTCTTCACTGGCAAGCCAGCTGCAGAGAGCGGCTGGCATGACAGTCCGAAGGATGGCAGTTTGTTGAGCAAGCCGCCATGCCAAACTCTGTCGAATGCCTTCAAAATATCCAACACAATCGCTTGAGATTCTCCGTAGTTCTCAATTGCCCTACTTCATATATGAGTGACACATGCCAATATGTCTCCTGTGGAAATCTCTTTACGAAAGTCGTATTAGTTATCGCTAATTAATCTGTTGGTTCGAGGTACTTGAGTAGTTGCTGATAGGCTACACGTTCCATGACTTTGGAGATTAATGGAAGCAAGGCAATTGAGCGATAATTTGAGGGCGGGGTTTTCTTACTTTTTTTGGAATAGGTTGCACTCGAGCGACATTCCAAGAAGATGGGTAAATCCCTTTTCGGTAAGACAGAGAAAAAAGTCTTGGCGCAGTTCTTTAACACGATGGCAGGTATTCTGTCCAGTCCTGATGCCTTTTGCGCATCTAGTTCTGAGGATGAGGATTTTACGAATATCGCGGTGATGAAACTTAACTTCTGCCATGGTAATGTTCATGTTCGCTATGGTGGGGAGAGCCTTGCCTTGGGGGACGTTTAAGGTAGAGTGCGATGAGAACATTTTGGCGAGCAAGTTTGCTTTTTCCTTGGCTGTAGTCGCCATGATGCCGCGTTCGTCTGTCAAAGGTGGGAGAGACGTTTTTGTAAAGTTATTACCTACTGCTTTTGCTACTGACCAGATATTCCTAGGGTTTCCTCCTCTTAACAACCATAAAATATATCAGTTCTTTAATTGCCTGATTAGAAGTAGCAGCCTCGCACAAAACTATTCACACATCTTCATAACTTGCTTTCGGGCAAACCCATTTAAGCAATGACATTTAGTTACTAACTTAATTTTATTAATATTTCGAGTATCTTATCCATATCTCCATGCTATTCTATTGAGAATTATATTCATTAACATTTGGGGACTGAAAGTTATATGTCACTAGAATGAAGGTTTTTTGTAGTGACAGTGACGGCCTCTAGTGTTGTGAAATGCATTGAAAGGTTTTTATGGATCACTATTAGTCAATAGAGAATGTGATTATTCGATGTCTGTGTTATTATTTTATTTTAACGTCTCCTTAAATACCTATATTATTTTATAACGCGTGCACAAATGGCTCTTCTATGAAATCCGCATTGTTATTTTATTTGTCGCTGTTATATACGAATAATTTATTCATGTGCCTTTATATTTGTCACAATATGCGCCAAGAACAATGTACATTTAATACTCGCTGGGCATGCACGTTCTAATATACAAGTGTAATAACGAACCGGTCACAAATGTGCAGGAAAATGAACGGCCTCAAAATTAGATAGCATGAAAACAGTTTTGCGACTGGTAGTGCTGGAATTTTATGATGATGTGGATTTCAGTTATAATTGCAGCCCTATTCGATTAAATCACCCTTTTAATCTATTTACTCCAGAGTGGTTTTTTAGCTTCATGATTACCGATTGCTCGCGACCAGGCCCAAAGTGACAATTTATGCTTTCATGTGAAGGAGTAAAATTAAGTTGTAGGACTTCAGATACTGAAAGTAGAATATGTCAGAACTAATATTGCCAAATTAAAAATAATTGTATATAGTTTTGCGTCTCTTATTATATTTTTATCAAATATGTCATTTGTACTGAGACAGTCCTGACGACCATGAGCTTTTGATGTTCATAATTCTGAGTAATTATTGAAGTAGCACACTTGAAATGGAATTGGGCCAGATATCAGTCACCGGTTATTTACCTGCTTAAAATTTATTTCTTTTCTCTCAGGTTATTGATGTCGTGTTTTTTTCTTTTCTTGTTTTATTTATCTAGATAATAAGATTAATATATTGTGATTTAATATCTACACGCGTATTATATAATTTTCATGTTGATTTTAACTGATTTTATTGCCTCATTTGAAGGCTTTATTTAAGTTAATTAATATTCTGTGTCAAACCCTTTTTGAATTACTTATTTAGTCTATTGCTTGGAACATGCTATGTTTAGCATATTTTGAACTGAAATTTGATTTTCTTTTAGCATTCCAACTTTATAAGAGTTTTTGGGATAAATTAAAAGGAAATTAAATTTTTACATGAATACATCGTCTTTTTCTGGTAAAAATATATAAATGATTCTAAATAATGCTAGGTGAATATTTTTAAAAATATTGACATTGTTAAAACACAAAGTATTTTTTTTTACCTTTCCAGAAATAATGATATAGTCAATGCCTCAAAGTAGAGAGTGTGTAATAACCCAAATTAAATATTCCATCATTTTGTTGTGCGATAAAGTATTTCCGTAAAACCTATTTTTTGAGTTAGCTTACCTAACAAAATTATTAAGAAATAAAATGTGTTCTCAGTCTAGGCTTGCATGGCATTGATCGTTACTTTTTGGGATTTTTATGTTTTACAAAGATTCGAGTATTATTACGAAGGCACTGAACAACCCTATAAGCAACTATAATTAATGAACAATCAAGAAGCTGAGTTTGGGCGTCTCACGGTATTTTGACACATTTTGAAAGCGCCTAGCCTGAATGAATGAATGATCTTGGGGGTATTAGTACACTGCGACATGATCTTCCCTTTCCTTCTCTCAATCAGAGTATCTCATCCAGCGTCAGTGCTTTGATAAAACAACTAGTCTAGAGGGTTCTATGGATGGAAGTTCCGCCTGTTCGACGATGCAGCACCCTATTCGCCTGTTCGCGACTACCTCGCACTCTGTGAGAAGGTATTCCGGGGTTTCCTCCCCCTCCTCACAGAACCGGCAACTCTCTTCATTTTAAATTTTTATTCTCTCCAGGGGCCTGGGTCTCTTTTTCCTGAATTAGTCTTTGTAGGTATGCATCCCTATGCCATAGAAAGGTTCCGGCCCTAAAAGCCGAGCTTGTGCTCCTACTTTTGCCAATTGGTCTGATTTTTTGTTGCCTTCTATCCCAGCGTGTCCTGGTATCCATTGAAGGGATAGTCTGTTATTCTTGCCTAGTTCGTTTAGCCTATTTAGGCATTCCCATACCATTCTGGAGCTGATTGTTGGTGAGCTCAGTGCTTTGATGGCTGCTTGACTGTCTGAGAAGATGACAATCCCTTTCTTCCTATAGTTTCTGTCGATGCTGAACGCGCACATCTTCCTATGGCGTTAATTTCCGCCTGGAATATATCCGGATATTTTCCCATTGCTTTGGAGAATTTGATTTCTGATGGCCCAAATACTGCAGCTCCGGGCCTCTGTTCAGTTCTTGACTTGTATGTATACCATTTTACGGCACTTTGCTGCAATGTGAGAATGTAAGTGGTGTCTTTTTCATTTCTCTCTACTTCTTATCATGGCCGTGAAGTATTTTTCAAAATTGTATCTTTTGACTAAATCGTCTCTGGGGCGCCCAAGAAATGGTATATGCTTGCTTTTTCAGGGATGTTAATTCACTATATCAAAGCCCCCTCCCTATCTTGTGATTCTAGTCATTGCTTGTCTAGCTGCAATCTTGTGATTCTAGCCATTGCTTGCTAGGGCCCTGCTAGCCTTAGTTACAACTCCTTTAATGCGTTTATTTCATTTGAGTTTGCAGTCCAGCGTTATGCCTAGATATCTGACCTCCGATGCCGGTGTAATATTGGTCCTGTGTATTCGGATAACTTTCATTCTAGGGAGTTCTCTATTCCTAGAGAAGGCTACTATGGTTGTTTTCGATGGGTTTATTTCTAGCCCCACTGTTTCGCACCATTCTTCCGTTGCTTTGAGCCCAGCTTGAATGAGTTCACATAATGTACCCTCAAACTTTCCTCTTGCTGTGATGAAAATATCTTCATCTACACAATGTAGGCCGAGGTCTGTCAGTACTTCCAGTATGTGATCCACCACTAGATTCCATATTAGTGGTGAGCATACAGCCTACTGTCCTGGTGGCAAAATCCATCGAGATACTGTGTAATTTACTCCCCTTCTCGTTAGTGTCCTCTTAACAGCCACGTGGGATGTATTATCGAAGGCTCCGGCAATGTCTAGGAAGGTGCAGAGCGCAATTTCTGATTTCTGTCTCATTTAGGGTTTCTTGTATTATGCTGGTCAGTTGGGACAGTGCGGTATCTGTAGACTTGTCCGCTCTGTATGCATGCTGGCTTGCATTCAACCGCCGCGTTACTAAGGTAGTGGATTTGATGTAATTGTCTACTGCCTTCTCCATCGCCTTGAGCAAGAATGGCGTGAGGCTGATTGGTCTGAAGAACATGGGGTCTGCCCCATCCTTCTTTTCTATCTTCCGGATGAAGATGTCTTTTGCCCTTCTCCATGCTTTTGGTATGTAGCCCAGGACCATACTGCTTCTGGTGTGGCATAATTATATTTTTCCCCTTTGTAAGAGGTCTGGGAAGATTTCATCCACCCCTGGCGATTTGAGTGGTTCAAATGTATTTAATTCGCCTTTCGAGTCGCCCAGCAGTGAGTACCGTTTTTGCCATTGCCCAGTCATTCCTAGTGAGTCGCCTTGGTTCAACAACCTCCGCCGCGGAGGATGTGCGCAGTGGCAAACATCGTCGACTTGGGCTAACCGGTCTGTCTATCTAAAAAGCTGTCTTGAAAGACAGCTTTTTATGAGGGGCTGTATTGAGGGGCTGTTTTTTAAATAAGGGTTTATATTGAAATATCGCCGACTTGGGCTATATGAATGATGGGCTGTGTTGAGTGACTGTCAATACAGCCCCTCATTTAAAGAACGGCCCCTCATTCCTATAGCCCAAGTCGGCGATGTTTCAATACAACCCCTCATTTAAAGAACAGCCCCTCATAAAAAGCTGTCTTTCCAGACAGCTTTTTAGACAGACAGACAGCTTAGCCCAAGTCGACGATGTTTGCCACTGCGCGGCGGATGTTGATGAACTGTCCATGTATCTCTACTGCGTCTAGGTTAAAAATGGTTATGGATATTGAAATGCGGTTTTGACAGTAAAGTCGCTTGTTTTCCAAAGTTTTTGTCATCAAATTTAAGCATTCAAATATATCTTCATATTCAACAGGTGAAAACAAAATTATTCGCTCAGTAAAATGTGTTCATACAAAATCAAGGCTAAGGTGCTCAAAACGACGTCTATCGATTTCAATGCATTTTCTAAATCTCCTCATCAAATTATTATAAGCATCCTTAAGAAATTGCCAAGGGATATTCTGGATCACCTCTCAAATACTGATTCTGAATTCCTCTAAATTCTGAGGTTAAGTACGGTAAACGTTATTCTTGATGACCTGGGAGCCAGTTTTTTGGTCCTCCAACCATATATCTTTGTCCTGGATAAACCACATCAAACCCTAATGTTTGGAAAATCTTTTACGTATTACTACAATACACGAGGATTTTCTGATCCCAATATTAGACAATTATGTCGATTAATTTTACCACTAAGATGAAAAGAATAATGAAATTGTCCAAAAATCATTTCTTCATTGCAGAATTCTTCTCTTTTTAGATAATCAGTAACTTTGATTTCAAAATTGTTTTCATAATTCTATGAACAATCTTCGAGTATGACAAAGCCGATCCAGCTGTTCTAATCGACATGGACGGATTTGCTAGTACGAATCCTTGAATTAACAGTGACTTATCCAATAGTTCATTTTCGTTCACACTTCGTTTTTTCCTAATGAGAGATCCGGAATTCCAGGATAATTCATACCATGTTTGTATAGCATTTCTGCTTGGGGATTCTTCATTGAATATTTTTGTAAAGCTTTATTAGGTTTCAATAACTGATATTGTTTCGTCATATATCAGCACAGCTTTTTCTTTTTCAGATAAAGAGTACTTTTTTCTTAAAATTGCAATGACAATTTCAACAAGACATTTTGTTAAATATTGATGTTTCGGCTCATCAAAAAGTAAAGTAGAAAAAGTGCAGGTAATAAATGGTACCATGTAGTCCTATGTTTGAAGATACATATTTTCTGAACTTTTCAAGAAAAAGCCACACACCTAGGTATTTCTGGAAAAAAGAAGAGCTAAGGTATCCGCTGGTGTCAAAATATTTAGAGGTATCTACTCAAAATAAAGAAGTTTTCTTAAATTTTAAAATGGTATATTATGTTTTTATCCCTCATTGAATAATATTGAACTTTTAATTTTGTTGAAAACCCCTTTGGAGAAAAAGTAAATTTTCTATCCAAACGGTATTTCAATATCCATAACCATTCCCAAGCCAGACGCGTGCAAAATGTGTCCAAATACTGTGGGACAATAATATTTCCTTTTAAGGTCAAATCCATGTTTTGAATTTAAGTTTAAGTTTCTCTTTGAATAACTGAATATTTTCCAACCTCTCCATTTTCCCGCACATGTTTAAGTCGAAGAGTCATCAATCTTAATGAACGATAGAAAAATGTTTACAGATGAGTAAAAAATGAGTCACTTAGGCCTAAAGGTTGCTCATGATGGGCAATTTTTAACTGTCTGTAATTTACCACATAAGCTTTTATTTTGTCAGTTAAAATATATTTTCCAAATGCTTTTCCTGAAAATTAATGATATTTATCTTGTGACGGTCTTGTTCCACCAACGATAATAACGTTATCTAAACGATATTTCCCCAAGATCTCTTCTTTAAATATATAATTATTTTTATGCTGAATAGATTAACAAAGGATACAAAATAAGTGAAATAGAAAAAGCCTCGTATATCCGGTGCCTTTTCTCGTATAACTCCGATATCTATGTTTAGCATGTGCATTTGTCGTTGTTTGAAAGACCGCAGCTGTAAAATCTAAAACTGTGTATCCGATGATCTATAAACTAGTTTCCCTAATGCATAAAAGACAATGCAGCGTGGAGTCAGTTTATTATTGTGCATGATCTCTGACACCTGTTACGTTAGCCCTCGCATAAAATTTCCGTGTTCAAAATCATATTCACGTCAGCCGGGGCATAAACGCACAACAGCTGTTGACGCGTCACGCACTTGTGATTTCCTCTCTTTCAAACGTACTAATTATATAACTGTTATTACGATCTATATCGGATATTTTTGCATAGGAATGAAATATGTCAGGATTTTTAGATTTGGCGTCAAAATATTCAAGAGAATGAAATATTTTCAAAAACCGTGCTTATTTTATGAAGGAATCTCACTAGGGTAATAAGCAACTTGATAAACCTTTTATTAGTAAAATGTCATCAGAGCAGGAAGTTTGGATACTTTTGATAAAACTTCTTCTTCTTAGGACGCCGTCTCCCTTCGAAGGTTAGCGATCCAACTAGCTATAATGGTGCGTCAAACCGCACTTCTGAAAATCTCTATAGATGTCCGTCCGAACCATCGACGCAGATCCTATAGCCACGAGTTCTGCCGTCTGCCCACAGATCGTTTACCCTCGATCTTTCCCTTGATGACGAGTCGGAGGATCTCGTAACGCTCTCCCCTCATAACATAACGTGCCCGATGTAATGGAGCTTTCGTTCTTTGATGGGTACCATCAGCTCTTTACCTTTACCTATTCTCCTCAGTACTTCCTCGTTGGTTGTGCTGTCTCTCAGGATATACGCAGTATATGGCGATACAAGTACATCTCAAAGGCGTCAATGCGGCTCTCCATTGATTGGCTGAATGTCCAGCTCTCGGAGCCATAGAGAAGCACTGGGAAGATATAGCAACGCAATGTACGTATGCGGGGCTGTAGGTTTAGGTATCTACTCGTGAAAAGGGTCTTCATAGCGATGAATGTCCTTCTGGCCTGTTCTATCCTTATTCTGATTTTCATTTTAGGGCCACTGTTCTCGTTGACGAGGGCTCCAAGATATTTCACGAACGGCACTTGTTCCACGACCCGGTTGTTAATTTGAAAGACACAACCACCTTGGTCTTGGCAAAGTTCATGTGTAGGCTATACTATGTGTTATGTTCATAAGGGTGCCGTTGATGTTAATGCCCTTTTTCACATCCTCCAGTGTCTCTCGGAACACTGCCTCAGAGTATATATTGAAGAGGAGAGGGGACAGGACATACCCCTGTCTAACACGCCTCCTGATTTCTGTTTCTTCGGATGTTATACCATTTACCCTAATTTCTGGAGGTTGATGCCAGCCCAGCTGCGTGATGACGTTCAGATCTCCTGCATCGACTCCGGTGTATTTTAGAATCTCAATGAGCTTCTGGTGCGAGGCACAGTCGAAAGCTTTTCGGTAGTCAATAAAGCAGACGTACATATCGACATTCATGTCTCTACATCGCTGTGTGAGAACGTTGAGAGAGAAGACAGCCTCGCGCGTGCCCACTCCGTTCCTAAATTAAAATTGTGTTCCGCCAACCTGTCCCTCACATCTGGCGTATACGCGAGTGTGGACGATACGGAGAAACACCTAGAGGTCGTGACACATCAGGCTTAACATTCGGTGGTTGTGACGTTCCTATGCACTTCCCGCTCTACATTTAATTTTCAAATGATATTGTTGAAGCTTCTACATCCATCTGGCCAGCTTATATTTTGATTCTTCTAGTTTATTATCGCTAGAAGAGTTTCCAAAAACTTTCGAATACCCTTACGATAACGAATAATAATCCTCCCGTTAAACAGGATTTTTTCTCAGGTTCAGATTTATGTTATTTTAGTAATCAACAACGTGCTTCTTTCTATTTTTTACTTCTGATAACATATCTTCGCTGCCTGCATGGTTTCTACTCATATTTAAGATGAACCCACAATGTTCTTGATAATAGGCTGGAGGAGAAGTGGTGCTCAGAAATGTATAGATCATCTTTAAACCCTCTAAAAGCTTCGAAACTTTTTGCTTTCAATAGTTAAAATGCCTTTTCATTGGATAATTGATGCAATATTCCACAATTCATACTTATTTCATAATTCACTGATAACAATATGCTCAAGAAAATCAGTTTCTTTAGAATCGGTTAACACTTTCTGGTTTTCCGTTTCAAATATATAGCCGCTTTCCAACTTCCTTCAAATTCTCCATACCCTTTCGTCAAAGCTTTGTTGGACATATGGACTTGTTATATATATGTCTTTCAGTTTGATCCTCAAAACATGAATTGCATCGACTTTTAAAAGTAACCAGGGCATTTCATAGAACAAGAGCTCTAATTTAAAAATCCTGATATAGAAGTCAATTTGTCGTCAATACGTATGACGGGACAACTGTTTTTCTTTGTGACCCCATTAGTCTTCTCGAGGGTTTTCTCTAGTCAATACAGAAGCTTGGTCCTTCTTTATCGTCTGAAGAGCAACCAAAGCTGTCATTAATTATATCCTCGTCCAACACTATTGCGACCCACTTCTTTATTCCTCATAGTTAATGGATTGATCGTCTGATCTTTTTAAGCCTGCGATGGAGACCACCTCTAAGAAGCTGGCAAAAATTCAAATACTAGCCGACCTCGCCAACACAGAGGCTATCAGAACAATGCCAACAGCAGCATTAGATGTTCCACCACTCGAGGCCTGGGTGGTACAGGAGGCTGTGCCTTCATACTTGCGATTGCGGGGCAATGATATTTGGGGAGAAAGAGGTGAGATAGTCGGGCATGGAAGAATTTCCCTAAAGATGGATAGGAAGATACAAAGTGTAGTACCCGACGACAGGTTGAGATTAAAGAAAACACACAGTGACCATACCAACAAAGAGGCGATGGGAACTTAAAGAGGTAAATATGTCGGAGAGGGTGTTCATATACCTTATCGATGGCTCACGACTGGTAGGACAGCAGTCCTCCGAATCGGAGGTCTTCTTGGAGACTAGCATTATCCGGAAACGCTTCCCTCTGGAAAAGCATGCAACAGTGTTTCAAGCGGAGGTGTGTCCGCAATCTTGATGGTTGCAATCAATCGACGAGGTTAGATACAGAAATTAAAAAGTGATAACTTGCTCTGATAATCGAAGCTCCACTCAGGGCGCTTTGGGCATTCAGGACTAACTCTAAATTGGTCCAGAGTACGTGGGTGTCGGGACACAGCGGGGTGGCGGGGAACGAGGTCGCAAACGAGCTTGCCAAACTTAGCTCTGGCACCCCATGCATAGTCCTGGAACCCTTTCTAGGCCTTTCGAGATCCCAATAAGAGCGGCAATCAGAGAGCGAACTGTTCAGGCCCTCTCAAGAGACTGGAGAAATCCAACGAACTCAAGTAACGAGCACCGCGCAATTTGTCAAGAATAGCTGAAGTATATGGTAATGGGTATGCGTCTCTACGCGATATTTGGTTTAAGCGCCTAAAATCTATTACAATTCTAGTTTCTCCCTCCATCCCTTTTGGCACAAGTAACAAATCCCGTTTCTATGATTGATAATCCAAATCTGATTCAAGAGAAACATTCCCTTTCTTAGGAGGTTTAATCTCTTCAACACGGAATCTAGTTTCCTCTAATTTCCTATACACTACGCTGAGGTTGATAAAACTCTGACAGAATGGCTTTTGACGAGATATAGACGATCCATGGCCATCCTCGTAGGGGTTATTACAGGGCACTGCCATCTAAAATTATGTGTCTTTGGGAACGCGCTGCGCTACCTGCCGGGAATGCACTGCCTTTACAAGCGTAAGGCACGCAGTCTTTGGGTCAGCAATATTGCAGAACGAGGGGACGGTGTGCTTGTTATGGAGAGAGATTCTCCCCTTCATGGACTGGAGTGGACTAAAGGTGGAGATGGTGGTTGAGAAGGGATCTGGGGCACGCTGCAGGGGCCCTCCGGGTCTATCAGTTAGACCTCTGACCTCCATACAAATACTACTACTTCTACATATTCTTACCATTTTATTTACTTTGCCCTGACGAAAACAAAATATTAAACTGACTAGGGCCATCATTTTCACAAGAGGAAGAGCTTTTCGAAATTGTTGAAAGTTAGTAGACAACAAAGGCTTTAAGCCTTTTATTAAGAGTCACATGCGTTCATCATACGGGTCCAGAAGGTTATGTTAAGTCATACCTATTAAGAGTTTTCCTGATTAGATAACGACTCATTAAAATTGTTGCTATAGCATTGCCGTATCAAAAATTTACGAAATTTTAGTACGCCGACTTAATGTGATAAAATAGAAAACACTTCTACTGTAAATGAAGTAGATATACCCAATATAACAACTTTAGGTTTACGAAATGAATTATTTATGCGTACTTGGCAACGAGAAATTTTATTTAATGATTTCCATAAAATTTGCAGGAATCTTGATTTCAAATCCTGAATTTCTACTTTTTACATACCGCCTTAGAGCGCTTCCTTTTAATATCTTTTATATCTGGGGACGAAACACTGAATATCATTTATGTATTTTTATAGCTGCTGTCGTTTAACAAGTAACAGAATTATTCCACCAGATAAATCACATTGGCAACCGGTTTATGGATTCGTAAAGTCGTCTTGCTCTCTCATAAATCGGTTTTCATTATATAAGTAAATATACCATGCTCTGGGCTTAAAATGTTGTTTCACTGGATTGCGTGTTATATTATTGAGCTCTCCAAAAAATCGCCCATTAATAATTATTGACGATTCCTTGAAATTAAGATCCACATCAAAATGAATCAACTAAGGTATGCCATCGGATAGTACATAATTCATCCATGATCCCCAGAATAGTAACTCATAAACATTTTTGAGAAACACAAGAACTAATTCCTTGAAATATTTTAGTGGGCCGCATAAAAGATATGACACAATCTCTGAAGAAACCTCGTACAAATCAAGACATAGCAAGAAACTCGATTTTATAAACACTACCAACAGCCATATTTACTAATTAACTAAAGAAGTGAAAGCTTCCGTTCTATGTAAAAAAGGCTTCGTCGGAAGCCTCGCAATCAACTTGGCAGCAAAAACAGTATATCTAAGAGTGAGTAATTGTCTAAAATATGGAGTGAGTGGTTCAAAGATTTGCTTCGACGCTAATCTTCATATTTCGGGCCAAACACAATTGAATGTGTTATTAAATAAATAGATCTGAAATATCGAAGAAAAAATAAACCCTTGAATTTATATTTTTATTTCCATATTGCATTGACCTTGCCATTTCATAACCCATTGGAATAATTAGCTAAATATTTGAAATTATATTTATTTATAATTGGAATTTAAAGCTGAGACATCTTTGTTATTATGTTAGTAATAAAATAGTAATCCTCGTAAAACAAACTTTATAACGGCAGAATTATTTCGAGACAACCGAAAATAAGACAATTATACAAAGCAAAGTTAGTTATGACGCAGGAAATCATTTGCGACAGGACGCTACAAAAATAAGTGGCGCATTGTGTATCTCAAAAGCTGGTTATTACTGTAATAAGCAACAGCGATAAAAAGTAATGCACTTTTCCGCTTCTTCCTATTAGATTAGAGGTTATTATTTCATTTATTACGTTTTAAATCTAGTGGGTTAACAGCTCTAGATTTTAAGCCAGATTAGAGTTGTCGTAGTTGAGATTTATTTGTGACATGGTTTTTAACATTAGAGCGACCTCCATAACTTTTAGAATTATATTTGCTCACATTGAAGCAGAAGAATTGCACATATCACTCGTACAGCACTTAAATACCATGATACCAAGTATTACAGACTAGCTAAAACCCAAAAATAAATTTACAAATATAACTAGTTCCTGCTACAGAGGAAGCTACATCATTCGTTAAGAACTTCATCTATTTCAAAGACATTCTCAAGGCTCTAAAACTAGAACCAGAAGATCAATTTGTAATGATTGCCAATATAGAGGCCAAAGTTTGAAAAGATGCCTTCTCAATCGAGTAAACTGGTCGCGCCAGTATGGCTCTAAGAGTTCTACGATTATTTTAACAATGTTCACCCAACCATTGGGTTTGCCATGGAAAAGGAGGATGACGCTTTCTTCCCCCGACATCTGTATCAAAAGAACAAAATATCCTTTAAGGATCCATGAAATAATTCCGTATCTATCAAGCCTACAAATGGGTAACAACTCTCTAAAGCAATCACCTGGACGGTGATGTTGCTAATATTAAACTAATGCGGAATGGTTACTTAGAGAAGCTATGATAATATGGTCGACAGATCTCGAAATCCAAAAAGAGGAAGTGAAGAAGACCAGGAAGCCCAATGATACTCTTAGAAGTAAGCAAATATTAGAGTTTGGGTTTATCAGACTCGAAGTGTTTAATGGAAAAACTATAGAGGAAATGAAAAGACATCTTGCAATTAGGATTAAAAGACAATATAACTTGAAGATGTGAAACATTGAGATGTGGCATTACAGATCATAACTAGCATGACACCGTATGGTCCAGTGTAAGAACGATATATATTTAAAAACAAAACTGACGATAGATGTCGCCTAAAAAGCCTTTCCACCATGCAGGTACGGCTTTTTTACTTTAACAGTCTCCTAGTTAAATGAACAGCCTAGCGTTTTCAAATCATTTAATGGATTTAATCTGCTCTTTCCTTGTAGCGTTGCGAATGTGACAAAATCCAGTAGTGCGATTTCTTGCTTTTACTGGTCGATTTGTGTTGTTGATACTTTCGCTACATTACTTTCGAATATAATTCACCAGCATCAAGGAATGCTGGTCCGTGTCGCTCGAAGCCCTTTGACGGCTGTCGCATGTCGCTTCAAACGTGTAGGAGGTAAAAAAGACTAGTCTACAATATCTGAAATTATCGTTGTCATTTTCTATCACCAGGTCTAATTATCGCCTGATTTTGTCACGAGATTAATTGGCAAATACGTGTATTTTCTGAAATTATCGGCCGTATTTTCCGATCAAGATATTTGACGAATAGTGTCCGAAAACGTCCGAAGTTATTTTTCGTTAATAATAAACATATTATAATATCCTTTAATTTTTCGATGCAGGCCTCTCTCATGGGCAATTTCCGCTCCTCATCTTCTATGGACGCCACTTGGTGGCTTCTATTTTTGTTGCAAATTTCGTTGCATGTCCAATCACTAAGCGAAATTCCCAGTAGCTGCCTCTCTGTCGATTTTTAAGCCTCCCTTATCTAGTCCAGATGTGTCACTGTGAATGTATATACTTGTGGCTTATAAGTGATGACCCGCAGGACACGGAGTAGTCCTTAAATTAAAAGCTGTTTTTTGAATGTTTTTAGAGCATAATTTTCTGAATATAGCCCATCCTGATTTTGTCCTTCTCATTTTGGATGTTTGACTCTTTTGTGGTACTACAAAATGTTTGTCTTTCACAAATGATGTGTCCACATGAAGAGGTTTGCTTATCGGAAGGAGGAATTTTCTAAGACTGTACGTTGAAGAGTTTCTATGATAATGGGCATGAGGGGCATGTCGGGATTGGGGATTTTTAGTAGCTCATTAAGATGTGATGGCTTGCTGTGGTATGCCATCAATTTGCTTCTTGCCATGCCCTTCATGACCCTCTTGGAGTTTTCTAGGGTGATGTAAAGATTCTATTGAAGTCGTAGGATCCTTGTTCAGTATGCAGCAGTCTCCTTTTTTAATTCTCAAATTTTACGTCTTATTCATGAATGTCCGTGACAACGATGTCATTTTCTATGTCTGCTGGTAAAATATTCATTGTTTTTTTCGTAGTTCTTTCAGAGCAACTTCTTTAAAGAAATCCTTGATGCGCTTCTTTCTTTTTCCAATTCAGTTCGGATTTTCAATGTTAACTAAATATCAAAAGCGATCTTACAACGAATGGGTTAGAGAGGCTAATACAGAAAGTGCAAAAAATATCGACAACAGGCTGCCAGCAACCGAACAAGAAGAAGAGACGAAGCCCAGTATTCCATATGTCAAAAGACATTCAGACAAAGTACACCGAATTGAACATAAATACAACATAAGAACATATTCAAGTCAATAGCTACACTAAGAAGCTCTCTAACGAAAAGACTATCGGCAAGTGCAAAAACACGAAAAACTGTATATAACGGTTACCTTGGGAGTGTGTTGACTCATACATAGAAGGAATAAAGAAGCAATTGGAAGTACGAATAAGAGAACACAAAATCAGTACTCAAAGAACATTAAATTCAGGAGTAACACACCATGTTTTAAGCAATAACAAATAATTCAGTGAGTGATCAGAGGTGACAGTATTTTATGAAGAACGACACTGATATCAACGGAAGTTCAAAGAAGTAGAACACATGAAGCAGAATGGCGGAGTGCTTGGTAACCCATCACCACTCTGCACCTTCAGGAAACACTCCCACCATCTTTGAAGCAGAACTAAATGCTATCAATATAACCATCTCCGAATGTGCAAAAAAAGGCCTAAGATGTGCAAAGATCTATATCCTATCAGATAGTCAAGCAGCCTTAAAAGCGATAGCATCTAGCAGAATCAACTCTCGGCTAGTGTGGGATTGTCGGATGGCTGCAGATCAACTGGTAAACAGAAACAGACTCGCCCTAATGTGGGTACCAGGATACGAGAGTGTGGAAGGCAATGAAGCCGCTGACCAGCTCGCACGGAATGGTGCATAGACTGCCTTTTGCGGGCCTGAACCATTCTGTGGCATCACTAGAGGGTATGTGAATGAACTCAGAAATTGGAAAAAAAGGCGGAAAGAGACACATTGGGCCAATGCACCTGGGCAGAGACGGGGCAAAATACTTATCTTTCACTCGACAAACTACACAAAAAAGCTTCTCAAGCTACAAAAAAAATAGATACAACTGGCCGTAGTCTTGCTCACTAGACATGGCCCTGGAGGTACCACCTCAAGAAAATCGGGAACATCACTGACGAACCTGCCAAACTATGGCTGAGCACCTACCCTGCGAATGTCAGGTACTGACTAGTCAAAAGTTGAGACATCTCGAAGATGCCCCTGTGGCATCTGGAGATCTACAAAAGCTCAACCCTCGAAATGTTCTGAGGTTCTCGAAAGAGATAGGAATTTTCGTGTAACATAGAAGGGTATACACAAGATCAATTGTAGTCGGCACGAGTTGAAGGCCAAATCTTGCCGAGCGACCATACCATACCATACCATACCAACATATCAGTAAAGATCAACAGGATTTGGAAGGCTCTTCTAAGTACCATAAAAGATCTTAAACTAACCAGGCCAAAAGGCAGTTAAGGGTTTTTTTTTTCATGGTTCACCGCATACTGCATTGGTATATAAGCTCGTAGTATAAGAAGTTTTGTCAGTATTGACTTCATAACGATTGAAGATACAAGTCAATCGAAACGTTGTGATAAAAAAGGCAATGGAAGTCCAATATATTTCTTTGACCATCATTTTCCATAGAACCGTAACTATGACACCTTTGATACCCCTAATATCATATACCCAACGTCTATGTCTATTAAAACAGCATTAAAGTCGGCAAAGTAGATACCTTTGAGTAGGCAGGGCGTCGTAAGAATGGAAACTACTTATCTCACTAATGTTTGAAATATTCTGCTGGTTCATAAAGAGAAATAAATTTTAGCCTCTTCACGTGAAATCTCGCTAGCTAATCACAAAGGTGTGATAAAATTATTGGCCTTATATTAGATGTGCCATGATTTGCTTCGTGACCTAATTTAGTATTTAGTCCAGTCGAAGATCCTATAGAAATAGAACAAAAATTCTAATTGGGTGGGTATAAGATCATCGATTACAATGGAATTTTCGTTAAGTTTTTAAATTAATGTTATATAGAGCCCCACTTATTTCATTACTTCTATGGAATGGTACCAGTAATCTACTTAGCAGTACATGCATCATCACAAAAAAGCCATTGTTTCTTGCATCGCATGGTCTAGGTAGGTGCACTGTACGCATCCCGTCACAATGACGGTTCATTAGTCTGCAGGCTGTTTTCAACAGTACCTACTATTATTTAACCTCTGAATAATTATAATAAAAATTATTCTGAAAAAGAAGAATCTAGGTACGAACCATCCCCTAATATCAATATATAATTCCGCTTATAATTGAGAATTACAAAAAGTAGGTATTTCTGGGAAATTCGCAAAAGCCAAAGCCTTGATATACATAAGTGCCAAAAGTGTCAGCGAAATTAATAAAGTTATAGTATTTCACGGAAAGGTCACATAATTAATATTTTACAGTTTTGTGTAACTACAATGGATGTAATATTTACAAACTACGCTCATTAACTAACGGTTCCTAAATCAACTTTTCTTTCTTTTCATTGTCTCCGACAGTGCTAGACAAGGTTGAAGATTTTTCTTTGCTTTATAAATAACAACGGTCCATTGTTTTTAATATAAATAGGACCCGGTATTCGAGACAACAAAGCTCCCTTGGGCGCTCGTCGCCGTTAAAATGAAAGTTACGAATGGCTTCGCTTTTATTTTAAAATGAGGAAGATGATTCTTGATGTTAAGCTAAAAGGTTGCATATTCTTTTGAGGAATGCCAACGTTTACCTTCTGCGTATGAGTTGAATTGAGTTTTAAATAAAACCTTTTACCTTGCTAATGTTCTTTGTTGTTTTTGTGGCTATTTCCTGATGGTCCTAAATTCCACAGAACTCGCGATGTTAATCCGAATGGAAATACGTATAATAAATACAAATGGTGATTAATATCACTAAGCGTGTTCTCATGTCCACCAGCGAAGTAACAGGTATAGATAATACTTACATAATAATATAGAATCAGTATAACAATAAAAATAAATCTACTCTATACTTCTGCACACACCATTCCAACAAAACACAATCCATCCACATCTACAATCATTCCAGGCTCTATTAAATCAGGAGAAGAAGGGTACAGGTATTCCCTGACGCCGCGCCTGAATGTTGTAAAACCCGAGAGAAACAATTCTGAGACGATGTTGCAGACATGAGCGACCAGGTAGCAAAAACAGGACTTAACTTGTCGTTACTTGGCATATCTATGAGGCCCGCAGAGCAGAAATGTCAAATATGATTGAGTTTTATCACCTAATATATTAGGCAACTTAAATATAAAAACCTCCTCTGTCCCATATTATAGCCAAAGGTTTCACTTACATGCTGACTAACATGGTCTCTGCGTGGAGGACAATGAACATATCTAGCACACGAGTATGAACTTTATGGACTCCCTACATGTTAAAAATCGAAAGAGCCTATAAACTACAACCAAATACCCTAGAACTGAAGGAATCAATAATTCAGCGAGGGCCCTTTTAGCCCTAGCAGGTGATTATTGCCAAGCTAATATCACTGTCTGAGTCTCAGAAATGACGCTTGACAGACTTTCTTCTCATAATTATTAAGTGTTTTTTTTTGTCGATTTAAAAGCCTAAGTTTTTCGCCTGATAATTTGGAGCAATAGTTGTATTGTCCATGCGAATGACCAATTTACTCAGATGCCGGTCTGTTTGGGAGAACATTGTTGCTTACTTTTTCCTCGGATTAAACATTAGTGAATTGCCAATATACCCATTAGGACTCTGTTCTAGATCCCCCAAACAATGAGTACACCAACGCGGGTTTTTTCTCATGGGATGCCCATATGTATCTGCTGGTATATGCATACACATAGTAGAAGAAGTTTTGGAGAACTCTTTCGAAATCAACCATGAAAATTACGAAAAGGAGAATAGATTCTTCGAGAACTCTAGACCGAACTGCCACCCAATCAAATACTCACCATTATCAGTCCTGCTGTTAATGAGAAAGATAGCTGATAAACTAGCCTTAACCTCAATATTATAGAAACTTAATTAAGTAAAAAAGGGCCCAACGTCGAATAAGTCCAAAACCTTAGTCATACCGACCAACACAAAATGGCAGGAGTGATCACGATCCAAACTCTGGGTCATATCATTAATAATTCTGAGAAGAAAAGTGGTGCAACTATGGTATGGTCTGGACCCTGACTGGAACATTGACAGAATATCATTATACGATGCAGAGTCTCAGGCCATTAGCAGTCGGTTCCTCCACGTTTGATCTTCTCTCTTCCCTCTTCTTCATAAAATTAATGGGTTTTTATAGAGGAGAGGGAAGAGAGAAGATTAATCTCATGGAGAAGCCGGAAATGAAAAGGGTCCCACTCAGCCTAATTATATCGCTTGCAATTCAATTGGAACTCTTCAATCTGAACATGTGGAATGTTGGCAATTAATTAGTCATTAATCAGGTTTGGCCTCCTCAGCCCATCATGCAACTCTGCGTTTGAGTTAGTTGTGATGTTCCAAGATTTTATTTTATTCCAGAGGAATTCCGAGTTTAATTCGATTTAGAGCAGTTATTCAATTGGAAAGTATAAATAGTACTTTTCGCAGACGCAATGGCAGTACAGGCATAGTATTTGAAATTGAGTTCAAATTGTATACTTGCATTCGTTTTTCTTAATCAGAGGATATCTTGATATAATAATTTTTTTTTCAAATTGGGGGTTAGTCTGAGTGAGCTAGGCTTATCCAATTTTAAAGTTTCCATGGAACACATCCATAATTACACGGATGTTTGAGCTGAATTAATTTTTTTTATTTATGTTGTCACAGACCCAGAATTAATACCATTTTAAATGGACAAGATCCTCTAAGAAATTCGACGACTCCGCTTCACTGAATTTACTCTCTTTTATAAAATATTTAGATCCTTTACCTTTCTCGTTTTTTATGGTACAATAAACTTCTTCGTGATCGCATGTAATTACAACAGAGTCAGTTATTAGTCAATTGGGGATTCAGAGTTCTGTATTAACTTGGTACTGTGCACTCTTGGGTGATACTAAACAGTGGGAAAATATCGCAGAGAAAATTATGTGTTTTGAACAAGAAAATTTACACTGAAACCACCAGTACAAAGAAAACAGTACAGCTTTGTACTGGTTCTGGTAATA
>MU184442.1:90238-134749 GCA_016904865.1 Pissodes strobi | reverse complement strand
TTAAGAAAAAGTTAAAAGAACTGTCATCACGATTACTCGCGACAATAGCATGATAACGTTCGCCATTCACCGTTACTGCATTACCTGCCTCGTTTTCGAAGAGAAACGGACCAATGATTCTTCCAGACCACAATGCTCACCAAACAGTGACACGTTTTGGATGCGTTGGTTTCTCATGATCTCATCATTCGTTGGTTTTCTACGCCCCAAATGCGGCAGTTTTGCCTATTAACGAAACCATCAAGGTGAAAACGGGCCTCACCACTGAAAATGATTTGGTACGCAAAATCGGCATGCACTTCTTGTTGTTCAAGGATCCAATTGGTGAACTCTCTTCGCTGTACATGGTCTATTGGCAGAAGTTGTTGGGTCAATTGGACTTTGTATAGGCATGGATATTTAAATCTTTAGTGAGCATACGCTGAAGAGTAGCCGTTGTAATGTCCAATTGGGCACGATGACGAATCGACGTCCTTGGACGCTCGGCCACACTTTCGTGAACTGCCTCTTCTGACTGAGCTCTACGACCTCGTGTCGTGTGTTTTACATCACTAACCTAACCAGTTCTTTCGAATTTTTCAATTATTCTTTTCACAGTAGATGAATTAGGAACATTATCTCGACCAAAGATTGGACACACTTTACGAATCGTGGCAATCAAACTTTCACCATTTTGATAATGATGTTTAACCATCAGGACGCGTTGTTCTATCGTGTAATGCTCCATTTTTACTATACCCCATCTGTGACCTATCGATCGGTCATGTCATAATCATGTGTCATTATGATAGCCAAAATGGCACGCAATTCAAATCTTGCGCCCTTACTGAAACACCCTTTATAACGGTAAGCAATATACGGTAATTAAGACACTTAAATAATTTAAAATAGATTTTGCTTGATTCTGGTCGAGTTGTAGACACAGGCGCTTCCTGCGTTGTACGTCTCCACTATGTGGTTGCGTCACCCTGGTAAAAAAAGGCCTCGGTACGGATAACTGACGGCGGGATTACCTAGGTCAGCGTGAAATTCTACCCCATAGAAGGAATTCTGTCCCACGGGACTCTAGGTAAATGCTTAATAACTTTAGCCACCTTAAAAAGAAACACTCGTGTCGAACATACCTTTAAAAAAACAGGGGTCATCACACTAGTTCATCACACAACGTTTATAGACGATATCGCCGATAATTTTAGAAAATATACATTCTACATAATTTGCTTAATACTGCAACGACACAATGATAAATTCCGATACGCAAAACGGCCCGCTCGCCTTGAGGGTTCAGGTGAGAAGGTGAACGCGTATCAATTTTCTCAAAAAAGATAATATACCACCTCTGTCAAGTGGCGCCCCAAACGGACATACCTGTCGAGCAGGTTGCTACTCCGGAAGTAAGGTAGCGAGAGTATCGATAAACCAAATCGACCAGTAAAAAAGAGAAAATCGCAATACTGTATCTAATAACATTTACAACTTTACAATATTTAGAGGGGTGTCAGGGATACACAACCAAACGCAAGCATGATGTTCAAAACAAACTTTGCTTTTCAAATACGATTTCACTCAATTTGGGGACCTCTTTATAACCTAAATTCCCCCATTCCTTAATAACATGAAAAATATGGAAACATATCTTTCTAGGCCATCATATCGTTTGCCTCAATTCCTTTAAGATTTGAAGCCATTCATATTCATATGTGACAATATTGATTTTGATTTTATCCCGTAAGACGCTTATTCCACTTTTTCGCAACATTCAAAAATGATGATATCTGAATATTTTTATGACACTTAGACAAATATTTTAATAAATAACGTGTTATTAGTTTGTGGCCAATATATCAATTGACAACTGACCAATAGTCAAATGGCAAAATATGTCAATTGGTCGAATACGGCCTCTGGTCGACCAGCTACGTTAATTGGACATCAAATTTTAGAAACATAAATGAGAAGTGACGATAGTCATTATTATCTGAATCATTCTTAAATAATCTAACGTAAATTGAAACCGGCAATCAAATTTAGTATCGAATTTTAAATGTGCTTTATTTAAACTATTCTAGCCGGATTTTGTACAAATTAATAAATTCTTGAAGCTGGTTTAGACAGAGCAGAATGAAGGTCTATATATGTACTAAATAATGTAAAGAAGAGTGATATTGTTTGCATTATTTTCTTGAAGCATTACTTGATTGATTTAAAGTACCATCATCAAATGTCCAGTGATGAATGAGAACAAACATATAAACCTACAAAACACACTATAACTTCATTTTAATTATTACGAGAAAACTCTCTTCTTGAAGGGCTGGAATCAAAATATTTAGTACTTTAAATCAGCAATACTCAACGCATATTGCACATATTACTAGGCCAATAACGTCAAAATAAAATCAAATTTTAAAGTTCCCCACTTGTTCTTTATTCACGCTCTGTTTCCAAAATAAGTGTAATTTTACCGTTAAGAGTGGTAAAGTCGAAAGTGATGCTCCCCTCGTCGAGTCGACTGGCTGTATCAATGGTTTCTAGTATGTATGTAAGAATAATGCGAGAATGGGGAATAAGAGGCTTACATGACAAGACCAAAATCAATAACGCCATATTTGAATATGAATGACTTCGAATCTTGGAAGAACAGACGCATGATGGCCTAGAAAGATATGTTTGGTAATTCTTTAAGAAATTCGGTTGTTTGTCGTATTTCTGCAGTCGTAGGATATTCAAAAAAATAATTACAGTGGACATTAAAGGTGGAGAATCATATAACTATGGATAAGACTCAGATATGTATTGAGTAATTGTAATTCATTTTTTCCTCTCCCTGTATTGTAAACAACTCATTTTCCCACTATTTTAAAGGACGTAAGGGAGAATTACGAAAAACGTATCGATTGCCCTTGACGACGGGTTGTAAGTCAACTTATCACTCTTGGGTGGTAATAATGTATGCCACACTGTATTCATTAAGTCTAAACTACAAACATTGGAGATACCTTTAATTTTTTATTTCATCAACAACGTCAAGCTAACAATGATTTATAAAAATGGAGTAATACTAAGTGAAATGAATATTAATAGTACAATAATTATTACAATTATGAACATTTTTTACAAAATTTGGAACACATTTATTTTGTCGTTTTTTCTCAATTTGTATGGAATGTTCTGAATCCATAAATTCACCATCTCTAACCAAGTTTTCTGTTACTCTTAAAGTACTGCAGGAGACTTCTGGCTTCGTTATATTGTACAAAATTTTATTTGCAATTTCCTTTTTATTGTTGACGCTCTCGGCTACATAACTTTCCGCAATAGTTGCAGATTTCCATCATCCTCCATGTCGCTTGAGAGCTAAGACATCAACTCCAGTATTTGCTAATAAAGTGGCCGACGTTTTTCTAAGGGAGTGTCCAGTATACTGCTTAAAAGTCTCAAAGTTCAGAAATTTAGCAATTTTACTTGGAATTGAAGAAATCGTGTTTTTCCCGACAGGCTGATTTAAGCACTTTCCATTTTGATATCGCAAGAAGCGAGGATTAAAATTCGTCATGTGAGATCTTATATCAATGTAATTTTGAACCATTTTGAAATAACAAAACTTCTCATCGCCACTTTTAGTCACTGTAAATTTACGTGCCATTCCATTTTTTGAATCAGGAATAGTAACAATTATAACTTCATGCCTTAATTCAACATTGTCCATTTTCATTAAACAGTGTTCATTAGAACGGTACGCTCCAGCAATTCCCATTATCATTACAACCTTCATCATTAAATAAATATCATCGGGGGCTTCAAACAGGAACTTATTCACATTTTCCCCGTCAAACACATTGGATTTTTTAGGTTTATACCCCTCATTTCTTCTTTTTAAAAATGCTCGAAGTTTAGGATACTTGGAAATATATATGTTTTCCTCTATGAAAAGGATGGACTTCAACATGGAATATTCACGCCATAAGTTTGATGGAGACTTTAATAGAGCAGATTTTTCGTGAACGTACGCCCAAAGCACGGTTTCTGAAACTACTGTAGCAGTCTTTGTTTGGCACCATTTCTTGAAGCATTAATACGTTGCTTCATACCTCTCCCTCGATTTTTCTGGCAGCAGCGACAGACAAGCGATTTTTGCTGATTCTTCTATATCCATTTGGCTATTATACAAATCAATAATTTCAATTTTTCACAACTTTTTAATAATAAACTCTCAGCTTGACGTTATTGATAAAATAAGAATGTTTATGACGCTATAGAAACCGGCTAGAGCTGTCTTCATAATTTCATGCGAAAAGTATCGAATTAAATTAATAAAAATCCAAGAATAAATTCTGCAGGGAGGAGAAAAAGTCTTATATACTCCACGGGATGTAAGTACATTTTTATAAGTCTCCAACTATATTGTCAGCCCTCGCTATCGCTCAGGCACAAAATCGTCATCGACTAGTAAATGTCACTTACATCCCATATAGTATAAATAACTATTAGGTGGCTAAGACCAACCAGGCTTTAACCTAAAAATTTTCCTTCTTACCCCTTCTATAATTAATAAAAAAAAATCTCAGTTCCACTAGTAACCCAACGCACATTTAGCTGCTGTCCAGATAATGACAGTTAAGAATATAAATTAATTTTAAAACCTATATGGAAGTACGTCGTTTTAGTGAATTAACGTATGCGGCTTCTAACACAAATAAATTTAAGTTAGCTGCTGTTGCTGCTGCTTTACGCATGGGTTTCGCTGGACGGCATTCACCCAAACGACCATCGTCCGGGCTTAGCTAGAGCTGGGGCGACTCTCTTAGATAGGTTACACCCTTCATAAATGAGGGCACTAGTGGTGGCACCTCCAGTAAAGCGAGTATGACCTCTTGAAGGTTCCGACTTTCACAAACATTTAAACAGCCCTTTTTTATATAACAATGATTCAAGGCACAGACAGAAATGATCCCACGGGAACATTGGGTTCCCCCCGGTCTGGATGCCGGCGTGGATGGCTAGGACGCCCGATTCTTCCTCGGGAGGAACAACGGCCCCTGAACGATTGCCACATGCACCTTATGGCGACCAAAGAGACGCTACACAATGCGAGTTAACTCGATCGAAGCTTCCAACCAAAATTAGGTTAGGAACGTGTTAAGTCAAATGGCTGACATCTAACCCATTATTCTTATGGCATTTGCGGGTGGAGTAACTTGATATTCCATATAAACAGTAGCGGCGTATGATCACAAAATGTGTTATTTAATTTCATAATATGGAACATAATAACACACTCTATTGGGTTTATTGATATTCTAATCAGTCCAAGCACTTAGCTATTCGAGCAATGAGTTTCCCTCTTGCCGACGACGGCTCTCTCTCGCCCACGAAACTGCTGGCTCGACCGGGCAGTCCTTTTGCTTTGCAATGGTTTGGTACGAGATAACAAGAGATTAACCACCGCACCCAAAAAAGTCCCGCATTAAAAAAAACATCAAAGTAGTGATCGAACTGTTTAAAATATCTTTAAACTTATATGAATTTATATGGAAGTTATATGATCTTATGTGAAAATAATATATAACTGAGTATATTATATTTTATAAAAATAATTGTTAGAACCATCGAAGTTACTCCCGTTATCGCCCAATTGCCTTGTTTCCAATAATCTCCGAATCATGGAACGTGTAGTCAATCAGCAACTACTCAAGTTCCTAGAGATCAATAGATTAATTAGCGTTCACAAAGAGAGATCGACAGGAGATATATTGACCTATGCCACTCTAAGAATTGCATTCGATAGGCATTCCATAGAGTTTGGCATGATGAATTGCTCAACAAACTGCGGTACTTCGGACTGCCAGTCTCCCTCTGTAGCTGGCTTGCCAGTTTTCCTAAGAACCGATCTCTGCACGTTGCAGTTGATGGACACATCTCAGACACATTCACCATTAACGCGGGCATGCCTCAGGGCGCAATACTTTCACAACTCTGTTCCTCATCTATATTAATGACCTGCTGATCGAAACCAAAAATCTTGTTTACAGTTTTTCAGATGACAGTACCCTTGTCTCCCAATTTAGATCGGAAAAACCTTTACCGAGCTTATCACCGCAGACCGGAGCAGATTACAGCAATTAGTCAAGATCTGGAGAGGGTTCGAACTTGGGGCGACAGAAATTTAGTCCAGTTCAATGCAGCAAAAACCCAAGCGGCCACGTGTACCAAGAATGCCAATACGGCGGGCCCTGACATCTTTATGGTTGGATCGACCATTCCTTCATCCTCGCTAATCGGACTACTGGGTGTCTCGGTTAACAGCAATATGTCCTGGCATGACCACGTTGCTAACATCGCAAAAAACTTTATACATCGCAGCAGCTGCGCTTACAAGGACTCCTTTGTCTGGCGCACTGCATCACTGTGGAACTCACTCCCAGGACATCTGGTTCCCCCTAATTACAACCTACAACCGTGTCAATCAATATCTTCGCACACATACCACTCGTCGAGTGCCATAGAACCTCCCTTTAGTGTGTGTGCCACTGCCGTAAAAATGGTAGCCCTATGGTTTTAACAATAGCCTCATCATAACGTGATTTAGTCTCTGATCACACCATTTCGATGGCATTAAAATGACAATGATAGGGTGGTAGCCGAGGATACTATGACCATGCTCCGCAGCGTATTTATCCAAATAATTTTTTTCCCGGTACTGTTTGCTTTTCCACCAAATTCCAAAGAGCATCAATCAATCAATCAATATAGCACTACAATCTAACATCAGACTAACATTACAAAACATGAATTATCAAAATGATAAATTACACAGTTTATAAAAATTCTACAAATGACAAAATTAAAAAGAGATGATTTTGCAGAATTTACCCACTAGCTACCCACAACAGCACTGACAGCTCTCAGCCCTATGCTCGAAGTATTCATTAAGAAAATAAAACGGATGTTTTATAAAGAATTTGTGGTTGAAATTTATTGCTGATGGTATTTGTTTTGAAACAGTCTGGTAATGCACTGTAGACCCTGATACACATATAATGCGGACCTCTTTCAAAGAGTGTACTGTGTCTTCTGTCTTCGTACCACTAGCCGATCATCATTCCTAGCACTGATGGATCCAGAGCTTACTGACATGTTTATATTAAACAGTAATATATTATATTTAACGAACATATTTACATTAAATAGGCAGAGTGCAAAAACTGTCATAAGTTGGGCGCAATGTTCTAAATATGAGGCTTCTGCTATAGTACGGGCGACTCGTTTGTGAAATAAAAAAAAATGCTGTTGATTCTTGATGAATGACTTCTGCAGAAAGTCAAGTCATAAGACAGTCTAGATACCACATATGCATACTAGAAGCACAGTACCGAATTCAGCTCCATTATTGTTTTTAAATTCATAATGACAAAATTTGCTAATGTTATTTTTCTACAAATATTATCCCCCTGTTCTCGTTCAGCATAACAGGTAGAAATTTTATGGATTGATTATGTGTTATCAAGTTCCTGTTACTGTTCAAAAACCATTTCGAACACGCTTTCAAATCTAACGATTTAATTTTATACAATTTTTACATTCCACGCCACTGCTCGCATTCCAAAGAGAAATTAAAATCCATGGCGATACTACTAACGCCATCTCTTGTTTACAACGTTTATCCACTGCTTCAATCAGTCTAGAAAGCTAAAAGCAAAGCAGCCTCGAAAGGCATCTGACCAATCACATCGCTTTTTACAGGATAGCCACCTAACCTAAAACTTCCTAGCATTATAGCTAGGAAGTTTTAGGATTATCTAGGGGTAACTAAAATTCCGATCTTTAATAATCGAATTTTATGAAAACTAGTCAGCAGATTTCAATCGGATTTTTATTAAAATTCATAATATTAATTTAGACAACCGGTCATGCTAAGTTTTTACACAATATCTCTATATTTACATTATTGCCCTTTCTATTTCCGGAGCGATGTAGATTATCCCTCCAGAAGGGGCGGTGACAAGGGGCGTTGACAACTTCTACGAGTTGATCCAGATCCCACGTTCTTAGTCTCTCGACCCTCGCACAAGTAAGTCGCGCTAAGGGCGCTTTTCCCGCCGCTATGGCGCCAAATCGCCATGCCGGAAAGTTTTCACGTTTTGAGACCTCATAATCTCTCTAGTTCTCTACTTGAATTGTGGTATCCAGCCATAGTCCTCGTCGTCTCAAGCCTACAAGAAAGGTATTTATCGGCATCCTGTCTGCCATTATACTCAATCTAAGTATGATGCTGTGTACTGGCGTCCCCATTGGTCTCGTCCATGGGAAGCCTACAAAAAGGTATTTATCGGCACCCTGTCTGCCATTATTCTCACAAGTATGACGTTGTGTACTGGCGTCCCCATTGGTCTCGTCCATGGGAATTCTCACAATCGAGTGTCGTCTCGAATCTCAAGTACCCTCGCTGTATTGGCGTTCCCATTGATCTCGTCCATGGGGTTCTCAATATTAATCGAGTCTTGTTTCGAATCTCAAGTAAGCAAACACACGTTTGCAAGCATTCTCTCAACATCTCTAACGCTGTGCCATCGCTGTACTAGCGTCCCCATGGTCTTGTCCATGGGAGTTCAATTACTCTCTTACAAGTAGACGCCGTACCATCGCTGTACTAGCATCCCCATTGGTCTTGTCTATGTGTGTTCAATATTCTCTATCAGAGTATAACACTGGGTTGTTATACTCCGGCCTTATTCTAATATAAGGATTACTCGGCACTTGTCTGCCAATATTCAAGTTCTCAACATTGCTATATCCCCTACGCGGATTTCAGCTTACCTATGTGACCTGCATAGCGTGCTTTATAATCATTTATGCAAATACCTAAAAACCGCATTTTACAAGGCATCCACGTCATGCTATTATGCATATATAACTGCATAGCATCTCAAACTACTTCATTCAGGTCCTTCTTATTTGCAAGAAATTGAACCACATTGTACATAGAAGCTACAACAGAGACTTAGTAAGTGTTTAAAGTGACTTTTCCTGTGCTGGAAGATAAACTGCTTAACGAATTGAACGTTGTTCGTCAATTGGTGAATATTGTGTACATATTAGCTTATAGGTGGACTTTAAGGTAATATTTATCCTGTTATTATTGCTTGTATATTACTGTATTTCATATCAAAGTTATCTCAGCTAACCGAGCTCACACTGGGCTCTTCCGCAGGAACTTTAAACAGACATTTAACTGTACTTAGCTGCAAGATAGCGTTTATAATCATATACTTGTTTAGTATTACAACTGTTTCTGCAATGCTTTAGTTTTTAAGAGTATTATTCTTGCCATATTTTTCAAGGTCGATACTTTGCCTCGACTGATTGTTCATATCGTAGCACTGACTACGTACAATCATTTAATGTTTATATTTTGTTTATTTATGAGCTTCCAGTTGTTTTCAAGTAAAATACCTTATTAAAATATTCATGTAATGCTAAAGCTTATTGTTTTATTTACAAAATGACTTTAGAACTAGCCCCTATGGTTAATTATAGTGCCTACGAGCACATATCTGTGTGTTTAGAAAATGGACCAAGATCGAATCTGAAACAGTTACCTAGAGTTACCCTTGCAGGTATTTCGGTGGCTTATCATGAATTTAGGATAGTAATATGTCAGTAATTGTGTTTTAGCATCGCTCAAAATAAGTAGATTTATTCTGCACCACTCGGGCCTTTTTTTAAACACTGAGTTTGTCAGGTCAAGGGCAATATCCACGTTTGTATGGCTTATCACTGCGGAGGTATCATCCATGAATTGAACCAGCCACAACCATTCATGATGAACTGCGGCAGATTATTCACATATATCAGAGAGAGCAGAGGGGTCAACATTGCGCCAATATTAGTCTCTCCAAGATCAGACTGAGCCACATTGTTTTTAATACCATTGTGTTCATACGTAAGTTGGACTCTTTGACAACGATCCTTCAAGAAATACTTAATACTCTTCAAACACAAGCCCGTGATACCAGCTTTTTCTAGTTTTTGATATAAAAATTCATGATCCATCACATCAAAAGCAGATCGAAGTAGACATCAAATTTTGACTTACCTGTATCCAAAGATGTGATTTAATCACATAGAATCCCTGACTTAACACCGAAAAAACCCCTGTGAATTAAAAAATTCAGAATCCGCTTATACATTACCTTTTCGAAGACTTTAGAAAATATGGAAGGGACTGCTAATGGTGTACCTATATTTGTTAATCTTATATTTCTCGCCTTGTTTAAATATAGGGATAACTTTTGAAATTTTTAGCTGGGATGGAAAGTGACCCACCACAAACCATCTTTTAGGAGATTATTTGAGAAAGAGATATTCTTTTTTCCAAGCCATTCTAAATGACTTTTTTTGATTCAGCTTTTTCTCGGAATTTCTTCTTCTAGACGACTATGATAAGTTGCGTTATCCAGTATAATTAAGGATGGGGCTTCTAGGTTTACAATAAGTTGATCTTTAAACCGCTTCTCAAGATTTACGGTATTCATATTATCGTGATAATCACCTGTTTTCTTACTACTTTAAAAATTAGGGATGCATTTGTCGCAAATCCACTTTTATTGCCGGCAAGAGCAATAACGTAACGTATCCCACTTCCAGTTTTTTTTTAATTACTGTATTTACTATCATCTTGCCAAATTCTTCTATCCCCACTTTTGCTAAAAAATCATGTCTCATCCAGAAAAACAGAATTATATATGTTCTCTTTTTTAGCAACTTGATGTTTATTTAAAAATAAAATTCTCTTCAACCTGATTCCAGGCATTTCCAATAAATGTCTTTTTCCGTCCTACTTTTTGCCTAATCCTCAAATACAAAGAAATTGCCGGTAAACAGTTTCTAAAGTAAAATGTTCTTTTCGGGCATACATTTTGTAAATTGCTTCCCTTAAACAATACAGTATATTCTTCGTAATTCGAGTTTTATTCCGGAAAACGTTTCCAGACATATTCTTTCTAAATTCGAAATCCGTTCATCTGTTTGGATCTTCTATGTTGTATAATGTGCTTTGTGGAACTTTTAGGGCTTCGGACGTTTTTTTAATTGCCTTAAATCGAGATCCTAAATCATTTTGAAAAAAAATTACTATATTAAGTCTAATTATTTTGGATTCATCGGAATATCGCATTTCGGTAGCGTATTTTTGCGTTATTCCATACATCACACTTTTGACGTAACATCTAATTAGTAATCGACGTTATTTTTGTTAGTAACTTCTTGTTTCACTTGATTAATGTTTGATAAATAAGGATGGAGTTATTTTAAATGGACATTAAAAATACCATATTTGTGTAAATGAGTCAAAGCAAATACCTTAAATTTATTGATCATTCCGATGCAATATAAAATGCAAGTACATCGACGATTTAAATGATGTGAAACTATTTATCCTAGGGACTCAGTAAATGCGCTTTATTTCAGTCGAGTGAACGTACTTTCATTTTAACTCAATTTCTCCTTTAGACTCAGGATTTAACTAAATTCTCGTTTCGAAGTCGACTTTTAACTAAATTAGGTAGCCCAACTACGCCTTCCTTAAAAGGTTCAATATTGAAATTCTGCAAAACGTTAATATATTTTATTAGACTATCGAGTTAGTGCAATGTTACTATCATATATTTATCAGTTTTTATTCGTTATTATGACATAGCGATGGAATGGATTCGCATTGTGCCGGACGACCGGACACCGAACATCCGGTCAAGCAACCGGAGCGGACCTCAGAATTCAATCAATGTCTCCATTATTTTAAATACACTTCACCTTCTAAAACCTTATAATTGTTTTAAAAATATTACCTTTGTTATGTTAAACTGTTTCCTGTACCTTTACAACATTTTACAAAGCTGTAACAGTTGAGCTTAAAATTTTGTACCAATATCAAAAAACTTAAAGTTTGACTAAAAAGATACACCAGGTATCTAAAACCAAATGTGCTATGATCTTACCGTGGTTTAAAATGACCCAACTCTCCATATCTTCTCAAAAATGGCGGAGTAGGACCGCCGTTAGATGGCGTGCCACACCAGCTTCTTCTCTTGTTATCGACGGTGATCGTAGCGCCATCCGTGCTGGTCGGTGATAAACACAAACTCGCCCTTGTCCGTGGCAACTGATGCGTATTGTTGTTGGGACTGCGCAGATCGTTGTCTAATCTAGGTGGCAACGTTTCGGGTAACATCGCTTCGGGCCGATGTTGCGAGATGGCGTTACGAATTTTAGGGCATTTTTGGTATTGTGGAGGTCCGGTGCGACTGAAGAGAGAGGAAATTTGACATGAAAAAATATATTGATAAAATTAACATATATTATGAATGCTAATGAAATTAGAAACTTAAAAACGGCAGTAGGGGAATTCAGGGAGCATTGAGTCAGGTAATTTTTTTCAAAATGCATTTGAATTAGCTGCTAAATATTGATAACACAGATACGCAGACTACTGTTTTGGCAGTGACAGTTCATTGGAAAGCATTTAGAGCCATGTTAAAATATCTATTTTTTTACAAGCGTGCGAAAAAAATAACTTTTCCGCACGCATTTTATGTCAGAAAACGAGTTTTTACCCCACTCGAAAGTTTTTTCAAAAGCGTTACATACAATTTTGCGCCAAATTGACGAAATTTTAGACTTATTCACTTAACACATTAATATAATTATCAAATTTCGAAATATTTCGCTTAATTTTTTCATAAAGAAATGAATAAATACAATTTATACACTGGTTGCCATAACGCCAATTGTTTGCCAAAGTCAAAAACAAAAAGTTTGTTTTGAAGTTTTTCTCGAGATTTTTTTTGTTTCTACGAAAAAAATAGAAAAATAAAGGAACCTTCAGAAGAAGAAATATCCGAAAGTATTCTAGAAGTGGCAGATGTTGCCAATTTGGAACTATTACCAGCCTTATCTCGAGAAAGGAATGAGAAACAATTTAACCATTTTCTTAAGTGGATTTAGGAAACGGGGGATAAAAGCTGCAAGGAAAAGGTTTTTCTGCCTTGTTTTTTGGATCTATGCAAAATTTTAAAGCCCAATACCCTCATGGACTCGTTTCTCAATGATAAAAGCTGTAATGAAGGTAAGGCAAAATGTTGATATTAAAAAATTCTACAAATTAACAACAATTTTGAAAAAGCTATCTGTAGGCTTTACACTGAAAAAAGCAAAGGTTTGCATGGGAAAATATATGCAGACAACATCGGATGAAATCTGTCTACTAATCAAAGTAGTTGCCATATTTGGACTAGTAGGAGCAGGTGTCTGCCGTAGGGTAGAACTGACCAAGATAACCGTGGACACCATTGAAGATAAAGAAACTATAAAGATCGTTGACTCAAAAAATTGTTCTTCAAGGGCATTTGTAATCGCAGAAGAAGCTTTCAATGGTACATTCTTCAAATTGTTTAAAACATATGCATCTTTGCGACCTTCACATACTCCTACCCAATTGCCAGTATGACTAATACATCAAACTCAAGAGGTTCCACGATAAATAATTGTCTTTACCGAAGCAGACCTAGCATTAAGTTTCGTAACTGATACGCCTGATTATTCTACTAAAAAAGTAGAAATATTGCCGTCTGATATTGAAAAGGAAATCCTACAGAAACAGAGTTAAAACCCCCCGGAAAACATCACGCACTGCAGCAAAATAGTGATTCATAATATTACTATTTTAAAAACAAACAAAAATTTATAGTTTCTAAGCCTGTTCGTTTTACCCCAGAGATGGTAAATCCCTATCCAAAAGCTATAAGAAAAAAAATCGAAATCCTCAAGAAATCCCGCAATTTCAAGAATCTACATACACTAATACCCATGAAAATTAAAGATTAGAAAAAATCAACTGCAGAAAAATGTTACTCATAATGTAGAAGATGATATCAAAGACGGAAATGTTTTTAAAAAGAGAAAATGAGTGGGTTCTAGGAAAAAACAGACAAATACGGAAAACGACTATTCCTCATCTTCAGAAGAAGCAATATTTAGCGATATCTAAGATGAAACCTGACAAAATCGAAAATATCAAAGATATTGATGATGACAAGTTGAAAAATAGCGACTTTTGGTTCGATTTCCCCTATAAACAAATATACCTAGTGCATTATGTTGATCAGAAACATATTTAACTGTAGAACAAAAAGGCAAACTAGGAAAGTAACAAATAGTAGACGAGGAATAATAAGTGAATCCACTAAACAAATTGGAGACAACACATTAACATATCAAACTAAGAATTTAATAAAACATAGGATAAGAGTAATTGTTCAAAACATAAATACGTAATAAAAATTGCAAAAATTGTATCCAAATATGCCAAGTAAAACGTGTTCAAAAAATAGCAGTGTTCCCCTACTATGTATTGCAGTTTTTCAGGAAAGATATAAAGCTAGAAATGGGTGAAAAAAAAGTTGCCCGAATAAACAGCTTGGGCCAAGAACAAAAAGGCAAACTAGAAAAGTAAAAAATAGGAGCCGGGATAATAAGTGAATGCACTAAACAAATTAAACACTACACATCAACATATCAAGCGAAGAATTGAACAAAACATAGGATATGAGTAATTGTGCAAAACATATATACTTAATAAAATTTGCAAAAATTGTATCTAAATATGTTAAATAAAAGATGTTCAAAAAGAGCAGTATCCCCCCCTACTATACACTGTGTCCAAAAAAGTATGCAACATATGGGAAACTTCTTTATTATTGGATTCTCAGAAAATTTTATTCTTCATAAAAGTTTGTGCTTGCCCTAAAACAGTAAACGAGTATTTCAAATTTTACGTACTGCTTTTAGTGCGGACGCAAATGTCATTTTTCCGAAATCGCGTCAAGAGTAAAGTACCTTAATTTATAAAGATACAGCAAAATCTTATAAGGAAAAGTTCTTCCAAATTAAAAAAGTAATCTAAATATGAAATTTGAGTTAAGTACATGAATTTTTAATTTCCCTTTTTTTTCTCGATTTTTTTCTCAAACGTTACGCCATCGGTGAATGCTTTGTTCTTTTGTTATTAGTATACTTGCCAAGCAACTTCCAAATTTATTTAATGTAGGCATTAGTTACATAGTTGCATAATGTTTCAGTTTTTACAGATATAAAAGCCAGTTAAGTATCAGTGTTGCAAACACATTTAAACAATTTTGGTCCAAAATAATTGTCCAATAATTATTACAAAATACAATTGGAATGACTGACTCAATAATAATTAATTTCATATGTCAGAGCGAAGTAAAATTGTTGCTATTTATTTATTTTTATTTCAAATGCATGGCTTACTCTTCAAGACCAAATATTTTATATGGCTTTTTAGGATGCTTGGGCATATTTTACTTATCGGGTGCAAAAGATAAATAAATTATTAGTTGTTTTACATGAAATGAGAAGAGTTGGGTCTATTCATGATTTTGAGTGGAAAAATTTTTGAATCAAAAGTGTTTAAATGTGTTTGCAACACACTGATACCTAAATTGACTATTATCTCTGGAAAAACTGCAACATTATGCAACTATGTAACTAATTTCTATATTAAATAAATTTTGAAGTTACTTGGCAAGTATACTAATAACAAAAGAACAAAACATTCTCCAGTGGCGTAACGTTTAAGAAAAAATCGAGTAAAAAAAAGAAAAATTAAAAGTTTATGTACTTAACTCAAATTTCATACTTAGATTACTTTTTTAATTTGGAAGAACTTTTTCTTATAAGATTTTGCTGTATCTTTATAAGTTAGGGTACTTTACTCTTGACGCGATTTCGGAAAAATGACATTTGCGCCCGCACTAAAAGCAGTACGGAAAACGTGGAATGCCCGTTTACTGTTTTAGGGCAAGCACCAACTTTTATCAAGAATAAAATTTTCTGAGAAACCAATAATAAAAAAGTTTCCCATATGTTGCATACTTTTTTGGACACACTGTATATTACCGTTTTCTAGAGCAGATATAAAAATAGAATTGAGCGGAATAAAAGAGCTCGTAGGAAGTTGTCCGGATAAGCAGTTTGGGCGAAGAACAAAAAGGCGAACTAGGAAAGTAAAAATAGTAGAAAAGGGATAATAAGTGAAAATTGGAAACAACACATTAACATATCAAGCTAAGAATTTAATAAAACATAGGATGTGTAATTGTTCAAAAATAAATACTTAATAAAAATTGCAAACATTGTATCTAATTATGCCAAGTAAAAATGTTCAAAAAATAGCAGCGTTCTTCTACTATATATTACCATTTTCTAGAGAAGGTATAAAGCTAGAATTAAAAGGGAAATAAAAGCTCTCGAAGAAAGTGGTCCAGATAAGCAGTTTGGACAAAAAATAAAAAAGCAAACTAGGAAAGTAAAAAATAGTAGACGAGGAAAAATAAGTCAATGCATTAAACAAATTGGAGACAACACATTAACATATCAAGCTTAGAATTTAATAAAACATAGGCACAAGAGTAATTGTTCAAAAAATAAATACTTAATATTATTTGCAGATATTTTATTAAAATTATACCAAGTAAAAGATGTTCAAAAAGAACAGTGTTCCCCTACTATGTATTGCCGTTTTTTAGATAATATATAAGGCTAGAATTGAGCGAAAAAAAGAGGTCGAAAAAAGTTGCTGGATAAGCAATTTGGACGAAGAGCAAAAAGACAAGGGACGGGGAATAATAAGTGAATCCACTAAACAAATTGGAGACAAAACATTAACATATCAAGCTAAGAATTTAATAAATCATAGGATAAGAGTAATTGTTCAAAAAATAAATACCTAATAAAAATTGCAAAAATTGTATCCAAATATGCCAAGTAAAAGTTGTTCAAAAAATAGCAGTGTTCCCTTATTATATATTACCGTTTTCTAGAAAAGATATAAAGCTAGAAATAAATCAGCGAAATAAAAGCGCTCGAAAAAGGTTGCCCGGATAAGCAGTTTGGGCAAAGAACAAAACGGTAAACTAGGACAGTAAATAAATTATAGTTTAAAAAAACTTAAAAAACGCGCTTCAAAGGGAAACCGAACTAAAGCGTAAAAAATAATGTATAACTATTAAGATTTTGATTAATAGTGATAAAAATTAAATTAACTCAATATAATTAAATGCTTGTTACTAAGTTTAAAATAGAATAAAGTGATTGACAAAAAATGATTTTAATGCAAAAAGGGTGGGGTGCATGATATCAATTATTATAAATATTTCATTGGTAACTATTGATAAACGTGGAGTTGTAAAAATATAGTAAAAAACACTCCACGCTTTTTGCAATAAAATAATTTTTTGTTAATCACTTTATTCTATTTTAAACTTAGTAACAAGCATTTAGTTATACTGAGTTAATTTAATTTTTATCGCTAACAAAATCCTTTTATTTTTTAGTTCGGTTTCCCTTTAAAGGGTGTTTTTTAAGTTTTTTTAGCCGCTAATTTATTTTTTTACTTTTTAGTTCGGTTGACAACTTTGTCCTAGTCATCGGTTCTTGATAAGGGTGCAAAGTTTCAGTTTAATCTGATATTTAGAACTTGGTGAAAATCACGTTTGAAAATTCCGTTACAAACAAACAAGCATACAGGTGAAACTAATATAGAAGCGTGTTAAGGAGAGCTGTTAAATACTAATTGTAAAGATTTAGAAGTTTTTGAAGTCAATTTTTTTCCAATTTTTTTTTTATATTTTTGAAATTTATTTTTTTGTCAAATTATTGTATAGTCATCGGTCCTTGATAAGTGTGCAAAGTTTCAGTTTAATCTGACTTTTTGAAGTGGGTGAAAATCTCGTCCAAAGATTCCGCTACAAACATACATACAGGTGAAGCTAATAAAAGCGTGTTAAAAATAGTCTACGAGGAATTATGTGAATGAACTAAATAAATTAGAGACTGGACATTAACATATCAAGCTAAGAATTTAACCAAAAGATAGGGTAAACGTAATTGTTTAAAAAAATAAATACCTAATAAAATTTGCAAAGATTGTATTCAAATATGGCAAGTAAAAGATGTTCAAAAAATAGCGATATTCCCTTACTATGTATTGCCGTTCTTTAGAAAAGATATAAGGATAGATAGAATTGAGCGAATAAAAAGTGCTCGAAAAAAGTTTCCCGAATAAACATTTCGGGCGAAGAATAAAAAATCAAACTAGAAAACTAAAAATAGTAGACGAGGGTTAATAGGTGAATGCACTAAACAAATTAGAAACTACACCTTAACATATCAAGCTAAGAATTTAATAAAATATAGGATAAGAGTAATTGCTAAAAAAATAAATACTTAATAAAATTTGCAAATAATGTATCCAAATATGCCAAGTAGAAGATATTCAAAAAGAGCAGCAAGTAAAAATTAGAATTAGAGAAATTATAGGATAGAGTAATTGTTCAAAAAATAAATATTTAATAAAATTTGCAAACATTGTATATAAATATGCCAAGTAAAATATATTCAAATAAGGACAATAAGCACAAAACAGAATTGATAGTACCAAGACGAGAATAAGAGTTACTGGAAGAAATTAATTTAACATTTTTAGTACTATATTTCCTTTTAAGCAAAATACATATTACATTTCATATGATTTAGATAATGTCGTTGCTTTATATTTAACGTTTTATTATAGACTAGTGTAATTTAATTCATTTAAATTAGAGTATATTCATCCTCTTTCAAAATCAGAATGACTTTTTATATAATGCCTAGATATTATAATACACTCCGAGAACGTAAACATTGGCGGTAACTTAATATATTATTTAAACACTACAAGCGAACTCTCGTATACTCTCGTATCTTTCTCATACATATATTTGGCATTCTACATGTCAGCGGAGAGCATTTCAAAGGGGAGGGTTTCGATGGAAGCTGAATTCATTTTAATGAATTACGAAGAATTATTCGAAGTGAAACGGCAAAATACTGAAATTATTCTGAAAGATTAGAAATTTCAAAAAATATATCCAACTGTTTTCGAGATATTTCAACTTGTCGAGTTTAACTAGTATTAATTTAATTGTCGCGCTGGCAAGAATTCATATATTCTATCTACCTACCAATATGGTGTTATTCATTAAGCAACAATTTCATCAGTGGTTATTTAGCTGCTGAGAGTGTTCTGTGAGCTTAAACAAGATAAAATAATTTGCATCTTTGAGAGACAAGCCTGTGAGAATTGCGAAGGTCTGAGATACAACGGTAGTAGTGTCCTAAGGGAAGTAAGTCCTAAAAAGTAAAAATACAGAATCTCGTGCGCGAGATACAAGAGTAGATGAATAAGAACTAACATTGGACCTTATTGAACAGGATTGATCTCTAGGGATTCAAACTATTGCTACTCAAGAAGGCCCATCTTAAATTAATTGTCGGGACAATTTGCATGAGCAAATATTATATTCGTACCACCTACAACGAGTTTAAGCGTTGGAGCAGAATTGTCCTGCTCGCGAACTGTCCATGGCTTGAGGACAATATAAGGGGAAGAAACAGGTATGCAACCGTATCAAGACGAAGAATGATTCAACCATATTTGGGCAGTGGAAGAATTCCAGAAAATAGAAAATTCGGAACACGCCAGTATTCGTCAAAACTTATTTACCTAGAAGAACCAGCTTGTCGTAAGTACTGCTTATTTTTCATTTCATTTCCAGTATTTATCCTTTAAAGAACTTTAGCTCCCTTAATACGTATTTCCGGATCCATGTCAGCTGGAACGTTTCCTTATTTTTATGAGAGGAACTCGGAAAGGTTTAAGTTTAATTTTGAATTGACTAATACTAGGCTATCGATTACATTGAATTTCTATTAGTTTCTAGATTTTTGGCAGATTCATTGAATTTTACATCAGAAAGCAAAATTCAGATACACTTCTTTATCGACTAAGGTCGATAAAGTTTGCAGTATTGGAAAGTTCATGACCTCATGCATGGAATTCAACAGTCATTACGGCAACCAGGAACCACATTGTATATACAACAAAGCAATCTCTCGAGTCTTTAACATATATTTAGCATTCTGCATGCCGCTGAAGTGCATTTTTAAAAAGACTGCATCGATCGAAGCTGAATTAATTATAATGAATTAGGTACGAGAATCGTTCAAAGCGAAGCCATGGCACAATTAAAATTATTCAGGGATTACAGAAATATATTAATATATAAACCAGTGCTAAGTAAAATTATCAGACTAGCTACAATAAACAGGGAATTCTCTTGCATACTGAACGCAAATTTAATTATTGAAAACTGATAGTTTCTCACCTCGTAACAAGAAATAATGAATCAATTTAGATTGGAACACAAAGGATCTTGAAAACCGTAAGAGATATGAAGACACTTAACTGGTAGCAAGGTTGCGCAATCGGGTGCTCAACAGAACGACATTTTGAAAATTAAGAAACTCGGATTAGTTCCGAAGAAAAATCGAATTTTTCGAATTCAGATTTCATTTATTTGTAGTTAAAAGTTCATGAAAAAAAATTACACTTTCTTAAGGTATCGTTTCGTATTTTCTGCATCAACGTCATGTTGATTTTTTTAAATACGAACCTATTTTTACGTCACTTTGATACATTTTTATCCGTAAAATCGAAATACATTTCGTTAAAATTTATTAATGACCCTGTGTATGGTAATGCTAGTAAGCTTTAAAAAATAAGCTTCCAGTCCTTTAAATGCAATAAAATTTCCTATTTAGGAGAAGACAGTTTTAAAGCTCGGAAGATAGCAAACAAAACTTTGACAAAAAATATGCTTTATATGTTAAATTTGATAAAAATTTGTATCTTTTCTTGGCTTGAATTAAACTCAATTTATTAAGAATATTAGAAATTACTACAAATTGATAAAAACTGAAAAGGTAGGAAAAATAGTTGGGTACGTTCTCATGAAAAGCTAAAAATTCTCAAATTAAAAAGATATTACAGTGACTCTTATCAAACTACATTTGTATGATTTTTTTCCTGCTCTATATGCTCTTCTGTACGTTTTGTTACATCTTTTATAGCAATAATTTGGAAACAAATTTACTGTTTCAGAAAAAAATAAAAATTCCTATTTAATTTTTATATTTATCTATTTCTACAATTATTTCGTAGACGCAAAATAGGTTTATTAATAAAATGTTAAAATTAGATGAACATCTCATCAATAGGACAAAATTTGTCTCAAAAAATTTTTCAAACACAATTTGGGCAAAATATAGTATATAATTTAACAAAAATTTATATCTGTTCTTTGTTTTTGTGTTCATGAAATGATGGAATAGGACCAAAAAAAGAATCTTCTCTTTTGAAGATTTAAAGTATGCTTGAATTTCGTAAAATTTTTGGCTAGTTTATTTATGACTCTGTCTAAGGCAGCTATAGTAAGTTTTAAAAAATAAGCTTCTCGGCAGAAAGCAAACAAAGCTTTGACAAAAAATATAGCTTACATGTTAAATTTAATAAAATTGCATACCTTTTCTTGGCTTGAATTTATTAAAAATATTAGAAACTAGTACAAACTGATAAAAACTAAAAATGTAGGAAAAATAATTGGGTACGTGCTCATGAAAATCTAATTCCCACTAACCCAAACTAACCCAAATTAAAAATATATTGCAACAACTCTTATCAAATTACATTTATATACTTTTTCTCTCTTTAAAATAATAATTTGTAAATAAATTTATTTTAAACAGTATATTACGGTTTTAGAAAAAAATAAAAATTCTATTTTTATTTTAATGTTTATCTAATTCTACTACTATTTTTGTTTAAAATTTTTTTTAATATAATTTAATACAAATTTATATCTGTTCTTGATTTGAATTAAACTAAATTTATCAAAAATATTAGCAACTAGTGCCAACTGATGAAAACTAAAAATGCAGGTAAAATAATTGGGTACTTTTTCATCAAAAGCTAAAAATTACCAAATACAATACAATAACTCTTATCAAACTACATTTGTGTGCTTTCTCTCTCGATCTATACCCTATCTGTACTTCTTCTTACATCTTTTAGAGCAATAATTTGTAAACAAATTTTATATTAAATGGTTCTCTTCTATTAGAAAAAAATCAAAATTCCTATTTTCATTTTTATGTTTATCTATTTCTACAACTATTTAGTAGATACAAGAATAGGTTTATTGATAAAATGTTAAAATTAGATGAACATCTCATCAATAGGACATATGTTTTAAAAAATGTTTCAAATAGTATCTACAAATTAATAAAAACTAAAAATGTAGGAAAAATAATAGGGCACGTTATCATGAAAAGCAAAAAATTTCCAAATTAAAAAGACATTACAATAACTCTTATCAAACTACATTTGCATGCTTTCTCTCTCGCTCTGTACCCTCTTCTGTACTTCTCCTTACATATTTTACAGCAATAATTTGTAAACAAATTTATATTTAATAGTATTCTCTTCTTTTAGAAAAAAATCAAATTTATTTTTATGTTTATCTATTTCTACAACTATTTAGTAGACACAAAAATAGGTTTATTGATAAAATGTTAACATTAGATAAACATCTCATCAATAGGACCTAATACGTTTTAAAAAATGTTTCAAATAGTACAAATTAATAAAAACAAAAATGTAGGAAAAATAATAGGACACGTTTTCATGAAAAGCTAAAAATTCACAAATTAAAAAGAAATCACAATAACTCTTATCAAGCTACATTTGCATGCTTTCCCTCTCGCTCTATACCCTCTTGTGTACTTCTCCTAACATCTTTTACAACAATAATTTGTAAACAAATTTATATTAAATAGTATTCTCTTCTTTAAGAAAAAAATCAAAATTTCTCTTTTTATTTTTATGTTTATCTATTTCTATAACTATTTAGTGGACACAAAAATAGGTTTATTGATAAAATGTTAAAATTAGATGAACACCTCATCAGTAGGACATAATTGTTTTAAAAAATGGTTCAAATAGTACAAATTAATAAAAACTAAAAATGTAGGAAAAATAATAGGGCACGTTTCCATGAAAAGCTAAAAATTCTCAAATTAAAAAGATATTACAATAACTCTTATCAAACTACGTTTGCATGCTTCCTTTCTCGCTCTATACTCTCTTCTGTACTTCTCCTTACATCCTTTACAACAATAATTTGTAAACAAATTTATCATAAATGATAATCTCTTCTTTTAGAAAAAATTCAAAATTCCTATTTTCATTTTCATGGTTATCTATTTCTACAACTATTTAGTAGACACAAAAATAGGTTTATTGATAAAATTTTAAAATTAGATGAAAATCTCATCAATAGGACATATATGCTTTAAAAATGTTTCAAATAGTACAAATTAATAACAACTAAATATGTAGGAAAAATAATTGGGCAAGTTTTCATGAAAAGCTAAAAATTCCGAAATTAAAAAGATATTACAATAATTCTTATCAAACTACATTTGCAGGCTTTCTCTCTCGCTCTATACCCTCTTCTGTACTTCTCCTTACATCTTTTACAGCAATAATTTGTAAAAAAAAATATATTAAATAGTAACCTCTTCTTTTAGAAAAAATTCAAATGTCCTATTTTCATGTTTATGTTTATCTATTTCTACAACTATTTAGTAGACACAAAAATAGGTTTATTGATAAAATGTTAAAATTAGATGAAGATCTCATCAGTAGGACATAATATGTTTCAAAAAATGATTCAAATAGTACAAACAAAAATGTAGGAAAAATAATGGGCACGTTTTCATGAAAGCTAAAAATTCCCAAATTAAAAAGACATTACAATAACCCTTATCAAACTACATTTGCATGCATTCTCTCTCGTTCTATATCCTCTTCTGTACTTCTCCTTACACTTTTACAGCAATAATTTGTAAACAAATTTATATTAAATAGTATTCTCTTCCTTTAGAAAAAATTCAAAATTCCTATTTTTATTTTTATGTTTATCTATTTCTACAATTATTTAGTAGAGACAAAAATAGGTTTATTGATAAAATGTTAAAACTAGATGAACATCACATCAATAGGACATAATATAATCTGTTAAAAAAATGATCTAATAAAAATTTATATCTGATCTTGGCTTGAATTAATCTGAATTTATCAAAAATATTAGCAACGATTGCCAACTGATAAAAACTAAAAATGTATGAAAATATTAGGTACGTTTTAAAAAAAAGCTAAAAATTACGAAATAATTAACAATTACAATTACTAGCTCAAACAACATTAATATGCTTCCTCTCTCGCCCTATACCCTCTTCTGTACTTCTCGTTATATGTTTTGAAAATTTGAAAACTGAAAATTTCTATTTTTATTTTTATGTTTATCTATTTCTATACCTATCTATTTAGTAGACACAAAAATAGACTAATTAACAAAATGGTAAAATTAGGTGAACTATAGAAAAATAGAAATTAATTGGTCAAAAAAAATTCAAACAATACTTAGACAGAAACATAGTATATAATTTAATAAAAATTTATATATATTTTGGTTTGAACTAAAATTTGTCAAAAATTAAAAACTAGTACAAACTGACAAAAACTAAAAATGTACTGAAATGCTTTGATTTGGCATTATTGGGGAAACAACTTTATCTAATTATATTTTTCTGAAATCACACTGAGAAAAATTTAAATTTGACATACAATAACATACATTTTAATTGATAAAAACCAATTGATGTGCATTTAACTGATCCAGCTGATGTGTTAGTTAGCGGAAGATGTTATCTCCTAATGTTTTGAAAATAGTGGAAGTATCGAATTATTTAAATTTAATTAATTCGGCGACAATTTGAGAAAACTTTATTTTAAATTTTGCTTATAATTTCGGTAATATTTGCTCGAATATATAATATATGTAAGCACTTTTTAAAATAATGAAATTATTGCATGTAGGAAGAAACTTGGAAATCTGGCAACGTTGCTGATATGCTGATGCCCTTTTTCAAATGCAGGATCTTTTAAAGTCTAGTACAATTTCTTATTGAAATATCCTCAGCATTAGATAAATACGCGATTCCAGTACTTTTTGCTAGTCTAGTATAAAAATTAAATTTAAAAATGGTCACGTGACATTATAGGAAAAATAATAGGGCACGTTTTCATGAAAAGCTAAAAATTCTCAAATTAAAAAGATATTACAATAACTCTTATCAAACTACGTTTGCATGCTTCCTTTCTCGCTCTATACCCTCTTCTGTACTTCTCCTTACATCCTTTACAGCAATAATTAACAAATTTATCTTAAATGATATTCTCTTCTTTTAGAAAAAATTCAAAATTCCTATTTTCATTTTCATGTTTATCTATTTCTACAACTATTTAGTAGACACAAAAATAGGTTTATTGGTAAAATTTTAAAATTAGATGAAAATCTCATCAATAGGACATATATGCTTTAAAAAATGTTTCAAATAGTACAAATTAATAACAACTAAATATGTAGGAAAAATAATAGGGCACGTTATCATGAAAAGCTAAAATTTTCCAAATTAAAAAGACATTAGAACAACTCTTATCAAACTACATTTGCATGCATTCTCTCTCACTTTATACACTCTTCTGTACTTCTTGTTACATCTTTTACAGCCATAATTCATAAACAAATTTATATTAAATAGTAATCCCTTCTTTTAGGAAAAATTCAAAAGTCCTATTTTCATGTTTATGTTTATCTATTTCTACAACTATTTAGTAGACACAAAAATAGGTTTATTGATAAAATGTTAAAATTAAATGAACATCTCATCAGTAGGACATAATATGTTTCAAAAAATAATTCAAATAGTACAAACAAAAATGTAGGAAAAATAATGGGCACGTTTTCATGAAAGCTAAAAATTCCCAAATTAAAAAGACATTACAATAACTCTTATCAAACTACATTTGCATGCATTCTCTCTCGTTCTATATCCTCTTCTGTACTTCTTCTTACACTTTTACAGCAATAATTTGTAAACAAATTTTAATTAAATAGTATATTAAATAGTATGCTCTTCCTTTAGAAAAAATTCAAAATTCCTATTTTAATTTTTATGTTTATCTATTTCTACAATTATTTAGTAGAGACAAAAATAGGTTTATTGATAAAATGCTAAAACTAGATGAACATCTCATCAATAGGACATAATATAATCTGTTAAAAAAATTATCTAATAAAAATTTATATCTGTTCTTGGCTTGAATTAATCTGAATTTATCAAAAATATTAGCAACTATTGCCAAGTGATAAAAACTAAAAATGTATGGAAAATATTAGGTACGTTTTCAAAAAAGCTAAAAATTACGAAATAATTAACAATTACAATTACTAGCTCAAACTACATATGTATGCTTCCTCTCTCGCCCTATACCCTCTTCTGTACTTTTCGTTATATGTTTTACAGCAATAATTTTTAAACAAATTTAGATAAAATTAAAAATTTCTATTTTTATTTTTATGTTTATCTATTTCTACAACTATTTAGTAGTAGACACAAAAATAGGTTAATTAAAAACTGTTAAAATTAGATGAAGTATAGAAAAATAGGAATTAATTTGTAAAAAAAAAATTTCAAACAATACTTAGACAGAAACATAGTATATAATTAAATAAAAATTTATATATTGTTCGGTTTGATCTAAAATTTGTCAAAATTTTAAAACTAGTACAAACTGACAAAAATTATACATGTACTGAAATGCTTTAATTGGGCATAATTGGGAAAACAACTTTATCTAATTATATTTTTCTGAAATCACACTGAGAAAAAAATCAATTTGACATACAATAACATACATTTTAATCGATGAAAAACCAATTGATGTACATTTTCCTGATCCAGCTGAGGTATTAGTTAGCGGAACATGTTATCTCCTAATGTTTTAAAAATAGTGGAAGAATCGAATTATTTAATATCGTTTAAATTAATTCCGCAACAATTAGGTAAAATTGTATTTTAAATTTTGCTTAGAGTTTTGGTAATATTTGCTCGAATATAATAATATAATATATGTAAGCACTCTTTAAAATAATGAAATTATTGCATGTAGGAAGAAACTTAGAAATCTGGCAACGTTGCTGATGCCCTTTTCAAATGCAGCAACTTTTAAAGTCTCCCAGTACAATTTTTTTTTGAAATATCCTCAGCATTAGATAATTACGCGATTTCAGTACTTTTTGCTAATTTAGTGTAAAATTGAAATTTAAAAATGGTCACGTGACATTTTGGATACAAATCTCGTATGCTCAGTATATCAAGATGTTGAACCGTGTATTTTTTCCTGATATAAAAAACGAAAAAATAGCACCTTGAATTAGAGTAAAGAAGTGACCTTTCAAAAATTTAATAATAGGTTTGTTCTAGCAGCGATTTCAAACGGTTTGAAACCATCCGGAGTTTGCGCATAGCGATATAAGCGACGCTTATATCGTTATGCGCAAACTCCGGATGGTTTGAAACCGTTTGAAATCGCTGCTAGAACAAACCTATTGCTTTAAGAATGCACCCGCCTACTATTCCATCAGTAGTTTTGCGAGCAGAAGAAAAGCATTAATCAGCGCTAAAGCAAAATTTTCCCTAATATAACTTCAAGTAAACTAAAAGTGCTAAGCGAAGCTTGCTAAAGTTCACTTGCAGAAATTAAAGCATGTTTTCCCCTCAACCACCCACTTCAAAGTAATGCCAATCGTTTAATTTAAAAAGTAATTAATTTCGAACCACTTAACAAAGTTCCAGCCTGAACCAATAAATTTATAGACCCCCTTACCTCTAAACGGGATTACATGAGCTTTTCCACTTTAAATCACTCTGCTCAAAATGACGTTGGCGTCTGCATGACGTCATCCTTTTTCTTCCGAGTATATCTGGCAATTTTTCTTTGAAGCTGACAAATTCGTAACGCAATTCGACCTACTTCTGGCCTCTGACGAAGCTCGATCGAGGACTCAATTCTGTCTGCTCTAAAATCGGGAGAATGTTTGTCTTGTTTAGAATTCGTGAACATGTTGTTTGTTAATTTGCAGGCTTGAATGGTGCACACGACGGAGTGGAGGATTAAGGCTGTCGGGGTAGTAGAGGATTTGGGTGACATGGGTTGGGGTTGTTTAATAAAGTTTTCGAGATTATGGCTCTAAAGCCTGGTGCTGATAATTAATGCGTTCTTTCGGGACATAATTATATTTACTCTGCAGGATTCAAAGAGAAACCTCAATAACCGTGTATACGTAATCCATGTAAATCAGATTTCAAATGAACTCGAGCCAGTTACATTGTAATGTTTGTAAGGTACCTAAAGTGTAGAATATTTGTGAAATATTCTCAGAAATAGTCAATTTATTTTCGCTCCGTGTTCTTGAACGGAAGACACTATTTCCCGTCGCGAAAAGCCTGTTGATTCCCAAGAAATATGGCTTTTAAATATGCTAAATATGACACCTTGCACGTTCACATTTTAGATTTAATACTGGGGTCTCTGTCTTTTAGCGATGAAATATTTGAATCCTTTGTTTAATAGGTATAGAGGAATTTAATTTTCGGCTAGGCTAAAATATATCAATTTACTATTAAAATCACGAAAACATCATACTGATGCATTGTGACTACATACAGGCTTGCTAATCTCAGGTCTAATGATGTCTGATATCAAAGTTTACGTTTTAAGAGAAAAATATATATCTATATATTTCCTCTAAGATAGGCAGCAGAGTTAACACGTTAAGAGCTATCTATTTTACAATTTAGTTTAAAGTGTGAGTCATGTAGGTTTTTTTATAGAAATTCTCAAATCTTAATTTATTACCACATTTGCCAAAGTGTATCTATTTGAATGTACAACAATGTTTATGCTTCGCTTAGATTTGCGCCTAAAAAGCAAATAATAAATTTTAGATCAATCAGTTTATATGTGGAGAATAACCAAAATCCGGCAACACTGTTAGAACATTTTATATATAATTGTACGCCCAAATAAAAATTTCAAACTTTTTTAAGCGTATAAAAATTTTTCTTAAGCCTTTCGAGTTATTATTACTTTGTTTTTTTTTTTTTAATAAACTGGCGTTTTCTCTCATTTTTCTAATTAATAAATGATACGTTACACCTTTAAATTGTTAGTTGGCGAACACAATAATTGCCCTTTGTACACGACTAAATAGGAAAATTCGTGAGCCATGTAAATATAAAGTCTACCAGGCCATCAGTATTATAATCATATTGTCACGTCTCGCGACCATTTGTATGTTTTTGGGCTACCCTATACAACTAACTTGCTGGGCTTACGTAATTTCCGCATGAAGGATCGCTTACCGAGAGCATTCCGGAGAGCTCTGTTATTTTCCCGACCGATGTATAGTGCGGCCAAGGCCGAGAATATTAGAGACGTTGCGGTAGCTTCCGGAATATCCTTGATATATGTTCGATTTGATATAAATAGTGCGCAAAACGCTTAGTTAGTTGTTCATTGATTGTTGGATTGTAAAGATCTATTAGTTGTAAAGTTATAAGAGTAGTATAGTGTGTTAACTGTATACAGTGTTAAGGAATAAAAAGAGTATTATTTGAAAATAGCAAAAGTTGTGAATTTGTCTGAACCCACGGGAAAAACGTAACATTTGGTGTCGGAAGTAGGATTGTAAAGGAACGGGACTTGTAAAGTATTTTTCGAGGATATAAGTACACGTTTTATAATATTCTATTTTTGAAATAGGCAGTGATTACCACGAAAAAAAAATAGTACTGAAATTTGGACAGTTTTCCAGAACATTTTATGGTCAATACAAGGCAACAAACGGAGGAAATGGAGAAAATAAAGAAGATATAAGCCGATTTCATTGAAAATCTAAATGCTGAGAGGCAAACAGAACACAACCGTCTTCAGAAACTTTTACAAGACCAAGAAGATAAAAGGCAAATAGAACAGGATCGCCTTCAGAAAAATTTTCAAGATCAAGAAGACAAGAGGCGAGCGGATCGGAAAGAGGATGAACATAAATGGCAAGCAGAACGGGATGGGCTTCAGAAATGGATATTGGATGTAATTGTAGACGAGCAAGGAAAATTACAGAAAATATTGCACGAACAAAATGAGAAGTGTGAAGAAGAAATAGACAACATACAAAAAGAAGTAGGAAACGTGCGCAAAGAAAAGATGAATCTGCAAGCAGAAGTTACCAGACTAAAACATCAAGGACTCATCGAGAGGGTATTCGCCACAGGACATCAGAATATCAAACCTCCAACGTATCACGGGCAAACAGCCTGGACAATGTACAAAAGACAATTTGAAGCCGCTGCTGTTGTCAACAGTTGGAATAACGAATAAATGGCTAACACTAAATATAGCGCTTCGTTGACCTATCCTGGAGCTACTACAGACCATTCCCATCAGCCACCCGGGGAATTATGACATACTTGTAGCTGCCCTAGAGAGACGAATGGGAGCCCAACACAGAATACAACTGTATCAGGCGCAGTAAATTCCAGACATCCGAAACCTGGTGAAATCCTGCAAGAGTTTGAGGCAGACATTAGACGTCTCATTCAGTTGTCTTATCTGGGAGCAACAAAATAATTTCAAGATGAACTTGCTGAGCAATATTTCATGGATGATATCAGGTATACTACGTTTAGCCAAATTTGGTAACAGCAGTGAAGCTCTGGGTAGAGCCCTAGAAATCGAGGCGGCCTGTACCATCTCAAAGCCAAAAATCAGGAAAAGTTGGCAAACAGCTGCGAATTAACTGATATCGGCGAAATTTTAAAGAAATTAACCAATGTTCTTTAGGCCACTGGGAGATTGCACTTGAAAATAGGCCACGTAACCGAAATATTTCAAATCAGGTCTATAGATATGATAGGACTGGGCATCTCAAAAGAGACTGTCGAGTACAACTACGGTCTAGATCTTCACCTAGAGACGCTAGGAGCTCAAAGTCAAGTTAGGACAAGTTACAACAATATAGCATTGAGGTTAAGCACAGGGCAGGAAGATGGCATAATAATGCAGATGCTTTATCTATAAGCCCATGCGGAGATAATTGTAAACATTGCCAAAGAATAGATTTACGAGAAGGAATCGCTCCCATTTGGCAAATTAGGTTTGAGGTTGATCAGCAGTGGACACACTTAAAAAAGATCAGCTTGAGAATGGTGAAGTAGCACTACGGCTGAAAGCTAAAGAAGAACATAAACCAAGACCAAGCTGAAGAGATATTTCAAGTAAGAAATTTGCTTTTAAAACTATGTGAGCTCAGTGGGACTCTCTGATAGTTGAAAAGGGAAAAATACCGATGGAAAAATAGTGAAGACACAGTTGGTGGTACCAAGGAAGAACCTATGGGAAATCTTGGAAGAAGTCGATAATGAAATGTCTGGTGCTCATTTGGAGTGAACAAAAGGATTGACAAGATTCGCGACAAATTTTACTGGGTCAACTACTGCCAGGATATGAAATCGTGGTGTCGGCAATGTTCAACCTGTGCCGCAACGCAAATCAATGATCAAGGGGAAAGATGATCTGGGACTACCGTTTGAACATATCGCCGAATATGATCTCAAGGTTAATTCTATATGATTTTAGATGAACGATAAAGTCTGGTGATATAATCCACAAAAGAAGAAAGGAAGATCCACCAAGCTAATGTCAGTATGAAAAGGGCCCTAGATAGGCATCAAAAAATTAATGACGTGGTGTATAAAATTCAACGTAGCACCACAAGCAAACTGAAAGTTGTCCACCTTGTCAGGCTCAAAGCATATCAGGGAAATGAACTAACTGATCGGGTTTAAGAGAGAGACAATGACACAGCTCGCGACCATCTATATGTTTTTGAGCTACCTTATACAAGTAACTTGTCAGGTCTATGATATTTCCGCACGTATTGTCACCTACCGAGAACATTCCTGACACCTCTGTTACTTTCCCGATGTATAGTGCGACCAAGGCTAAAATAATAGAGACGTATATTCCCGATATATGTTCAATTGAATATAAATAGCGCGCAAGACGCGTGTTGCAGTTAGTTGATCATTGAGTGTTGAATGTAAATTAGTTGCAAAGTTATAAGAGTAGTATAATGTGTCCAACTGTATACAGTGTTAATGAATAAAGACAGTATTATTTTAAAATAGTATAGGTTGTGCATTTGTCAGAACACAAGGGAAAAACATAACAATATGTTACAGTTTACAGTGTAGTCAGTCTGTATCCAATTTTATACACGCGATCCATCGCCAAACACATACCAGTGTATCATATTAGGGACACACGGGCTCATTGGCAAACGTAGTTGTGTATCCAAAATGAACATGGCGCTTAACGTGTTAAGAACACATTATTTAATATATATTATTGGATCTCCTAGAGAAAATATAGACTTCGTTTGAAAGGGATCATTCACGGATCTTAAAGGATTGTACCTCTAACAGATATCGATGAATTCTTGCTGATCAAAACTTACTATGAGTATATAAAATTGTTGCCCTTCCTTATAGTGCAGGAACTAGAGCGGGTTAACAGCAGGAGTTTAGGGATATTTCTGATTAGCAAATTTTGCAATAACAATTTGTATTAGAAAATAGGTGTGAATACTAAAACAGATCATATACAGGGCATGGAAAAACGCATAACCAGAATAGTTTCAATATGCTCTTAACAATTCTTATTATGTTGTCATATAAATAAAAGTCAAGATGTTTCTCCAAAAGTGTCCGAAACGTTGATTTTCAGAGGTCATTCCTTCGAAAACAATTTAATTTAGGCATAAGATAGGTATACATTATAAAATATCCTGAGACGTTTCGTCGTATTGGAAAATTTAATAATATATACGGGTTATAGCAAATTTTGGCGCGCCACGCTTGCTTGAAACATATAAACTATTACAGAATTATACTTCCCTAAAATACATACAAAGTTTCTTCCTATTTATTATAGAAATAGAGATGCTCCCTGGCAATAATGAGCCACCCTGTATCTATATATTTTTAGTGCTTCTTTGTAGGCGGTTCCATCATTATAAGTTGTAAATATTTGGTCAAGCCAAAACTAGGTACATGGTGATCAAAAAATGTAATGTTACACGTTACAGAAAAAAATAAAAATGAAAAGTAACACTTCATCAGCGCGTATAAAGCAATTTTAGAGGTAAACAAGAGAAAAGGTAAAGGGGTAACATTATACGTGATCACCCTGTACGTTTAAATACGGCAATAATTAAATGTTTCTATTTTGTTTCCTGTACCCCTATCTAGGGCGACGCCATAATAATTATTATAATGCACACAGAGACAACGACCAGCTGCAGGAGCTTTATAATAAATTCACTATAAAACAGGAAGTTTGCATCAGATTCATAATGAATATATGTCACGGATCATGGACCTCAACCCGATAATGTAGCAGGGGCTCGATTTTATCAATTAGGATACACGTATAAATCCATTGTTTGTTTTTCGCGATCCATTTCGTTAATAATATATCAGTTCTGATGATGTTACGTGTTCAATCCCGTAATTCCCATTGCAAATAATATCCGAATAGAACAAAAATGTTCGTTTATGAATTTAGTGGCCAGAACATAAAAATTGTTGTATTTTCTCCATAATATCAAAATTATGATGTTTCGTTGATTTGCTATATTGTCATTTAGACATTCAGAGCATCTGCTCCAATGTATAAATTACCGACATTAGAGAGCATAGTATTCCTCGTCTCGGTCTTGATTTCAATTTTCGAAATTAGATCGTGACGGAGACAAATAAAACACGAGACCAAGACCGAGAGTTATTGGATCGAAACGAATTTAACGAAACTTTTGATCTCGACCATAATGTCTAAAGCTTTAAAGTTTATTTGGAAATTTATTTTTTTATTATCACGCTGAAAGCGGAAACTATAATAATCTTTATAGGACTATTTTACTTGAGTCTATTACACCGGCAATAAAATCTGTATTCAGTTCACAATACAAGTACTTTACGGGAGGTCGACAAAATTAAGCAACATTGTACTTCAGCGACAATTTTTTTACATTTTCAAAAAAGTCTTTCCAAACTGACATTTTTTCATTAACATGAGTTTTTATGTGAAAAAATCAGTTTCTCAAGTGAAAACAGATTCGGAAGTAATTCTCTTAATGAAATGGTAGAAGCAGTTTGTAAAACAACACCCCAAAATACAGTGAGATCAAAGAAGTCAGCGTGGGTACAATTTTCCCAATTTCTGCTGGAAAGAAAATATAAATTAGAAAGAGATATTTGGCCGGAAGATTTATGAAAAATTCGAAAAGATTACGGATACAACATGAAGAGAAAAAAAATTGTGAATATTATAAAGAATCAAGTATAAAGTCTTTATGGAATACAACTGCTCAAATAGTTCAAGATAAATTTATAAGGAATTTGACAGGAAAATTGATCCTTTTCAAGACATTATCCATATTTTGCATTATATCTTAGACATTATATTAATCAGCTCGCTTGGCCAGAGATGCGAAACGTCGGCAACTGCAAGCAGCACCAAAAACATTCACATTGGGACAACTTTTGAAAATTGCGGAATGCTACGAATAGAACAATCCAGATGGGTTACTGAAGTTGTTTCCCATTTACTCGTTTGAATTTGCCTGGCGCGGTAATGAAGCTGCAAATTGCAAAATACATTATTTTCAAAAGGAACTTGACCTTAAAGGTAATTTCTTTGGGCGAGTTGAATATATAATGTAATATTCTCGAAGACTTCACAAGGAGATTCAAAAGCACTAACAAATAGTAAATGGCTGGTAAAAAACATGCCTAACGAACGTGTGTGTCCAGTCCATCTATATTTGAAGCTTATGGAAAAAAGAGCAATCAATACCAGCCTAACAACAGAGAGGCTATTTTTGACTGTCAATCCCAATTGGCAAAAAGGAGTATGGTATAAAAACATGCCTTTGGGAATTAACAGTATATCAAAATGGACAAACCTATCTGCGGAAAAAATTGGCCTGGACACTAAAAAGTGTAAGATTACAAACCATTCCCACCGATCGTCTGCAATCTCTACGTTGGCAAGAAAAGGAGTTGGTGACCAAGAACTTATTAAGCTTACAGGTCATTCCGGTACCAACTTTCTAAAATCATACTTGCAAGTAAGCCCAGAGCACCACTTAAAACTTAATGAAAATCTTGGAGAAGAAGTCTCGGCTTCTACTACGAGTGCAACCCAGGTCCAGATGCAAACAACTTCTGCTAGTAGTTGAAAAAAATAACGCGCAAATCAGCAATTACAGTAATTGTAATTTTTATAATAAATAGTTTTTTTACGTCTTTTATTAATGGATTTGTTAAAAATTTAAATAAAAGTTGTTTAAAAACATACGTTTTCTATTATTTATTCTCACTCTAGTGTCTACGAACTAGGGATATTGAAAAAGCATTCGGCATAGTTAAGCATAGCGTAATTAACATATTTTATAATAATACTAAAAAACAAATTTCGCTTGTTATATTTATATATAGAAGTTATGGAAGTAAAATCAGTACCTCAAGGTTGAAATTTTGAATCTATTTGTTTCTTATGTGAAAATAATTATTTCGAATGTATCATTGAAAGATGAAATATTTTGGCAGATTGCCAAATGCTGTGTAGAATATAAACTGGTCTGCACAGTCTATAGTTGTTTGATGCTTAATACATTTTTTAAAATCCTTATAGACTTTGAAGAATTTTGTCTAATCTAAAGTCTTTCTGAGAATGAAACAATTTGAAAAATTGGTGGAAAAAGCTGCTCATTATAATTAATTCACTGTTTTGCATCAAGATCCTCCCTGCCGAACTAATGTGTTCCTTGAATAATTTTTTCTTAAAAATTGGTTGGTCACGTACCCAAATCTAGAGACAATACGTTTTGACCAATAGACGGAGTGCTGATGGCCCGGGCGGCCGAAAAGTACCCGAAGGGAGTAGTAGGTACAATAATTATTCACCAGTTAGCAGTTGTAAAGGAACAGTTTGGTTACCTATTTAGTTTTTCTTTGTGCCTGTGCGATATAGACGTGGTAATTGTCATTTTATAAAGTGGTTTTAGAATTAATATTTTGATACGTATGTTATGAAGTGACGCTGAAAACCCAACGAAAGATTTCAAAAGCGCTCTTGTGACGTAACGAATAAAAAACGTTTTTGTTTTCTGTTTTTAAAACGGGTTTTTAATGCAAAAAATACAAATCCCAGAAATCACAGAATTGTTTTTTGAATTGCGATATTTTTTTAATTAAAGAAAAAAGTAAAGGATAAACAGGATATTAAATATTTTTAAACAAAAACAAAATAATCATAAATAAAAACAGCTGAACATGAGTTTATTTTAAAACATTAAAAACGAACACAACCAAAATAACTACAATATTGAAAAATGGAATCAAACAAAAATACCGATAAAATAATGACATACAGATACAAAATAATTAACCTCGTTTTTTTTAGAAAGACATGCTTACGTTAGCAATACAATGTAAAATTGCCAATGGTGTCAAATATTTTACATGAAAAAAGAAAGGCATGTGTTGTCAACATAGTCACTAAATGTTTAATAGAAGACACTTTAAAAATGTTGATTAGGTTCTCACCATATTCCATGAGTAACATCCTACTGCTGTCTGGGAATCTATTTCGAACCTCTTCTCAATTAGAGAATGCATATTGATTACCTAATTAACAAATGCAAATGAGATCTGAACATCATTATAATGCTTTCCGGCACAACTTGGAGATCGGATAAGCCATCTATACTGCGGATTTTCTGTATTTTCAAGATCGCCTATGGCGCGGTTGCTTATGGATCTGCTCAGTCATCTTACCTGGCCACACTTGACCCCGTAATTCATCGGCGTCTCAAACTCGCCCTAGGGGCTTTTATTACCTCCCTTATTATTATTTCTCAACCTCAGACATCAGATTTAGCTGGCACTTTTTGCTGACTCCATATTCCTGCCTTCCAACAACTCACCCATACATACAAGCAGACTCTCATTATCTTCTCCAAATATAATTCCCCCTTGGAGCCTGCCCTCCTTACACATCGATGTATCCTTAACCCATCTCAATCGCCTCTCACTCCACTCTCCGTCAGGAAAGAGTTTTTATACCTGTTAAATCATAGGTATCCTGAATATCAGTGCCTCTATAGGGACGACTGTACGACCACGAACAGGGTCGGAACCGTCGTCTTCCACTTCGCAGGCTCCGAGCGCTTCTTCGCTCTCAATCCCATTTCCAGCATTTCATCTGTTAAATTATTCGCAATATTTAAGGTTCTATAGTTCATTTTGGCCTCCTATCACCACAAGTAGCTTATTGCTACGGACTCCCTGAGCTCCTTACGAGCCATAGATGCCTTCCGCCCCAACCACCCTCTTGTACTTGAGATTCACATAGTTGTGGAGCACATCTACATGAGGAGTGGTCGGTGGGTGTTTACCCGAAATACCGGGAAATGAGAAGGCTGATATACTGGCAAAATCTCATACAACCTCCGATCATACTATATCAGAGATTTTCTCCCACAAAGATCTCCAAGGCACACTCCAAACGGGTCTTCCATAACTTAAACTTGCTTGACTGGAATCTCATGGACAAGGAAAACAAACTACACAGCATTAAGCCCAATCTTTACTCACCCTCTTTCCCCTCCAATCTGACCCGCAGGAAGAGTGTGGTTATGACACGCATTAGGATCGGCCACACCAGACTAACTCAAGGCTATCTACCTGCGGGGGCCACTCAGCCCTTATGCGAATCCTGCAACTCCCCTCTTGTCGGTAAGACATGTTTTCACCGACTGCACCAAATACTCACACTCCTTCAATTCTCACGGGTTGCGCGGTGATCTGCAGTGTATCCTGGCGGTCAAAAACACTCAACTTTTTCTCACCTTCTTGCACAATGAGGATCTATTTAGGTACGCATGGTCATCTATATACTTTACTAAAGTTACAAACAGTTATAGAAAAAGAAAATATAAGAAGAGAGTCAAAAAAAACATAAACTATAATTTCTAAATGCTAACTGGAAAAAAAGGGAAGAGGAAAGAATCAGTGAAACATATCCAACCAAAGAATATAAAATTTTAATTAGACAAGAAATAAATAATAGAACACCAGAGATCTAATGGTCGCTGTGTCCCTAATCCAATGACACTCACTCACTCATTCCTTTTATACACTTAATATTGTATTGCTGGAAAACAGACTAATATTGTGAACTTCTAAAATGCATAAACTACCTAAGTTTGAACTTGAACTCGGAAAATATTATGTAAACATTCAAGACAAATTATAAACAACGCGAGCGGCCAACGCAAGCGGTTATAAACCTTAAACGTGCAACTCAAGCAAACCATCAAGTATAGCAGACTTTGCCTCTCACCCAAATTAGTTCCTTGCAAACACACATATGCGTAAGACCCTAACCTGCAACCTTATTTCCTACCTAAACTTCACCTAAAGTAATAAAGTCGAATCTACGATAAATTTATGAAAGATAATTTCAAAGTAGAATCTGTCAAATAGTTAGAGTCCAGTGTAACCTCTGAATGGAATTAAGTCAAAACTAACCATAAATAAAACACAACATAACACAAAACTATATTATAAAATAGTGATCAAAGATCTATAAACAATTGAAAAGTAAACCTCAATCGAAAAGACATGCGCACTTTAGTAATCAGGTACAGTGTAAATTTATCAAGTCTTTGACTAATAGGCATTGTTATTGTTTTAACTGAAGTGCCTTCTTTATCATCTCTTATCACCTGACGTAGATCGATCCCAAATCTGAGCTACATAACCTGCACGCCAACCAAGGCGTGGCGTCACGGCATAGAGGTCGTGACAATATGGAGCAACCAAACTTATATTAAAGAAGGAGGATATGAGCAAAACAAATCATATCGATTTAATTGAAAATGATTGATTTTCAGTTTGAAAAATCTACATCGAGCGTATGTGTCGTCCAACGCTTAGCTATTTTTAAGAAAGCAGTATCAGATTCGTAAACCTCGTGATCTTAACCATAAAAAAGTTCTATAACAATTTTTCATACAAGATCGGGAAATTTGGGAAAATATTCCTTAAATTAGCTTCGAGATGTTTTGAAATAACGGTCCTCGCATTCAGCTGGGTTAAAGCCTCCTCATGACTCGAACTGCCCCTAAATTATGTCCACCAAAAACCTTCCTAACTAACATTGAGCAAGGTACATAACATGAGTTTCCGCGAGTAGCATGAGTCAACATTATTCTTCTAGTGAATGTAGGCCCCTTTAGTAAGCAAAATTTTAGGTCTGTAGGTCGGCGCTTTTATTAAGTAGACACTGACACAATTGTAACATAGTGGCCAGGTCGTTTGGAAGAAAATTTAACAGGTGTAAGGTTCTGTGTGTGTAGCCTGTTAAGACTTTCCAAAAGAGTATTAAATGGTGACCATTGTCCCTATATTTTTCGTTTATTTTTGTTTGCAATTTGTATTATGGTGACCACATTTGGCGGTACTTCGTCGCCTTTTTCATGGAATCCCATAAAGCAGGCATTTATTTTTCAGGGTTCAAGAGCTTGCGGACAATGGTCAATTAACGGCTTACGTCTAGATAATAAGGATTTATTGGCAAGTAGATTGTAAATAGTGATTTGTTCTGTTATTTATAGTTCGGCGTTAAAATAAAGGACTCTTATTGATTTACAACTGGTACTATAAGCTTATACCAAGCAATTAAATATCGGATTGATATGTTGAGTTATTAATGTGGTAATTCTTAACACAACCTTTAAAGCTATTTTTTATAGTTTTTTTATCTTCTACCGATTCAAGTGCATTACGCTTAGCTATGGATTTTGCACTACCATCCAGAATATCTACTCTTGTTCTACAGATGGTTTGTCCATGATGATGGGAAATTAAATGCGCCTATTTGACCTGAAAGCAAGCAATTTCCTTGAAATGTTTTACGACTATTATTAGTATTACTACAACATATTTCCTTGCCAAATCTCTAATATATTTTGACGTTCATTGATTGCATGCGGATAAATACAACATATAAAAATTGCACTTCTAGATAAAAGACGTTTATTATTGAAAGAAGCCTGTAATTACTGAGTCGGCTACAATAATTAAAGCCTTATCTTCACATTAACCAAGAAAGAATGTCTATAAACTATTATAAGTCTGTCGCGCCGATACTTTCTCAAAATGTTTCATTAAAAATCATATTTATTGCATCGCAATATGTTCAGTTTTCTACAAGTCCTTGCGTGAGTTTAATCGTTTATAACTAATACTATTAATAATATTACTTTTAATATGTGCACAGATAAATCATTATCATGGTCGATATCGTTCGTTCCGAACAAGATAAATCACGAAATCTCGAAATTAATAGCCCGGAATTGATTACTGCAAATATCGCGACGGTCAACATAGCTCGTGTTTTTTCTGTCAATATAATGTCGCGCTCTTTACTGAGTCAATGGCCTATGTGCACTCAATCATTGGAATGGGCTACATAGAAAGTGAAAGTTGGAGGAAAGGAAGTAGGGTAGGAAAGACAGCTAGGACAAAGTCAGTTTTTGACGACAATCAATTCGTTCTATCGTACGTCGACGCATGGCTTTGCTAGTTCAACAGCCTTTTTCTGGCATAATTTGGATTTCTAAATTGTGTGGCTATTTAGTGACACCTTTTTTTAATTTCAGCTGGCTCTTTATAGCTATTTCATAATTTTATATTGAGCCTAAAATTGTGCAAGTGTTTAAAAAGAGTAGATTTCCATTTATGGTAATGATCCTACTTATCAAAGTTCGATCCCTAAGTGTTTTATTCACTACAGTGATCCTTTGTCCACCATCGACAACACCCAAGTAAATTATTGTACTTCTGCTACATTTTATGCGGTATCAGTAATATTTTAAGTTTCTGACCTTATTTTCATATGCTTTTATTTATTTCTAAAGAATATAAGTATTGCAATGCAGCAGCAGATATAAATGAAATTTTATGATAAAATTGGCCATTTGTGGATCGGTCCTGCCTGATCCGACATTGAACGGTCACCTTTTCTACTTTTTTAAAGACTTTTGAAACAACTGATATAAAATGAACGGGTCTGGACCTTGGGGAATCATAATTTTTTTCTCAAAATTATTCTGGAGCATACTTGTCAATAAAATAAATATAGTTTTAAAAAACCAAAAAACACGCTTTAATGATCAATCGAACTAAAAAACAAAAATTAATTATTAATACAGGCAGAAAATAATAATGAACGAAAAATATTAGTATTATTGTGAAAAAAGCGTGGGGCGCTTTGTGCTATATTTTATGTACATCGAGCACCCCACGCTTTTTTCACAATAATACTAATATGTTTCGTTCATTATTATTTTCTGCCTGTATTAATAATTATTTTTTGTTTTTTAGTTCGATTGATTATTAAAGCGTGTTTTTTTTAGTTTTTTTAAACTATATTTATTTTTCACTTTTTAGTTCGATGTACTATGGAAGCATTTTTTTAAACTATATTATTTAATCCTGGCGATCCTCACCAGGATAATTAGATAAACTTATACGACCTCCAGTTTTGGCACAGAATCCTCATTTTACCCCGTCTACATCCCCTGAATGAAAAATTCAGCCCTCTACCTCATCGGGAACATTCCGAAGGGATCGCGAGCTGGCGTTCGTCAGTGTTAAAAATTGTTCAAAGTAGGTCATCATAACGATTATTTTAGTCAACATTAAGCCTTTTATTAGCAACATCTTTACGTTACATTTTATTATGGCAATGACACACACACACTAAAGGGAGATCGACGAGCGGTGTGTGTGTGCGAAGATGACACGGTTCTTGAATAGCTGTAGGTTGTAATTTGGGGAAAACAGATATCCTGGAAGTGAGTTTCGCAGCGATGCAGTGCGCCAGACAAAGGAGTCCTTGTAAAGCGGTTATAGGTGTTTCCAGTTGTACAACGGAGGGGTGCGCTCTTGCCGTCTGTCGTGACTGTCTGACAGGCGTTGCTGGGAACATCTGCAGTAAAAATATCTGTACGACAGGGATATCTCGGCCACAAATCTGCGGTGATTCAGGCTGTCCAGATACCGGGTCAAATCCGGGTCGCCGACGAGACACACAGCTCTTTTCTGAATGGAATCCAGCAGCTTTAGGGTGTGCTTTGGTGCGGCACCCCAAATGTGTGAGCAATATTCTAAGCACGGTCTTATTTGTGCTTTGTAGAGCAAGAGCAGCTGCTGCGGTGTATACAGTATTTGTTGCGAATTAGCGCACCAAGCTTCTGCAAGGCTGATTTTGCAATGCTAGCAATGTGGCTATGCCAGGACATATTGCTGTTGACAGAGCCACCCAATAGTCGGATTGACGAGGATGAAGGAATGGTCGATCCTGCCATAATGATGTCAGGTCTCGCCGTATTGGCTTTCTTGGTAAACGTGGCCGCTTTGGTTCTTGCTGCATTGGACTGGATCAAATTTCTGTCGCCCCAAGTTAAAACCCTCTTCAAACCTTGATTAGTTCCTGTAATCTGCTCCTGTCTGCGGTCACATGTCTCAGTCAGTGAAGGTTTTTCTGATTTAAATTGGGAGACAAGAGTACTGTCATCTGCAAAACTGTAAACAGGATTATTGGTTTCGGTCAGCAGGTCGCTAATATAGATGAGGAACAGAGTTGGTGAAAGTATTGCGCCCCGAGGCACGCCCGTGTTAATGGTGAATGTGTCTGAGACGTGTCCATCAACTGCAACTTGCAGAGATCGGTTCTTAAGGAAACTGGCCAGCCAGCTGCAGAGAAAGGCTTGCAGTCCGAAGGACGGCAGTTTGTTGAGCAATCCGTCATGCCAATGTCGTCGAAATACCCAACGCAGTCGCTCCAGATTCTTTGTAGTTCTCAATTACCCTACTCCGTAATAATATATGAGTGATATAGGCCAATATATCTATTGTCGATCTCTCTTTGCGAAAGCCGTATTGGTTATCGTTAATTAATCTGTTGGTCTCAAGCTACTTGAGTAGTTGGTGATTGACTACACGTTCCATGACTTTGGAGATTATTGGAAGCAAGGCAATAGGGCGATAATTTCAGGGCGTGCTTTTTGCCATTTTTGGAACAGGTTGCACTCAAGCGACATTTCAAGAAAATGGGCAAATTCTTTTTCGGTAAGACAGAGAAACAAGTCTGGAAAAAATGAGTGTTAGTTCGTTGGCGCAGTTCTTTAACACGATGGCAGGTATCCGTCCGGTCCTGATGCCTTTTGCGTACAACGAAAGACCCTATGACGGTGTTTAATCATGTCTAACGGTATTTGTACCCCCTTCATTATTTCAATCTATTATATAGGATCATTGAAATGGTCAAGTGTCTATTATCACTCTTGCAGCTTCCTTATAACATGGAAGAGGACATTTTTCAAAGATTCTTAATCAACAGGTAAATCTCTAAAATCAAAAATAATGCAATTTCTACGTGATAGAATAAAAAAGTTTTTAATAGCCAGTCATGAAAAGCACCTAGCTGTCATAGTTTGGTTATTGTATATTTATAATATATCCTTAATATATCTCTGGTAGAGATTATAGAAGATACATATTTAGATCACAAAAATACCATATTGCCCATGTAGACAAAAAATTAGACGTATAACAGATGTCAAAATTGACAGATGATAGGTGCCACGCCGTAAAAATGTCGTTGACTGCGTGGACGAAATATGACAAGCGACAGGTGTCATGGGATCAGCTTATTTGGATGCGCGCGCAGGTGGGGAAGAGGCTTTATACATACTAAAGTGTTTTAAAAAAAATTTGGCATTATAATTTGTTTTTCTATTGGAAGGTTAAACTACTAAAATTTGACAATTGAATCAGTTATTACTTACCAGTCAATGGAGGAAGTTTAAAAAAATCGAAAAATCTGCCCAGAAGAACATTATTAGAAAAATTTGATCGTTTATAAATTTATTTTGTGTTGTTAATTTTCTTTTACATATTTTAAAGCATGTTTCATACAAGTAGAAATATTCATTTCCATTAAATTTTGCTGACGTTTTTACCGAAATTTTGTTGAAGAGATATTTTATTTAGAAAAATAAAAATGGATACGACAAAATGACTTACTTCACGCAGAGTTCACCTAATTCTCTAACGATTTTTACCTTGTATCTAATAAATAGTTGTAGAAATAAAGAATCATAAATAATCGTAAAAAATGTTAGATAAATAGATTCTGAAGTGTCGAAATTTTTTGGTACGAAATGCTGTAAAAGATGTAACGAGAAGAACAGAATTATCTACATAGCAAGAGGAAAAATGTAGTCTGGGTTAGAATTTTAAATTTTTCATTAAAATTTAATTTAACCAATAATGTATAAATAAGTAGGTATTTTGTTCAACTGTGGTTACGCAGTAAACTTTAAAAGGCATTATAAATATTCAATAGTTAAGAAAAGAAACATTCCTCATTGCATTCTTTGATTATTGTTGCAC